>PVJH01022658.1:0-36274 GCA_004026705.1 Nesogale talazaci
CTTATAACATGTTACTTTGAGACTTGCTCCTCAGAATATGGCCTCTGGACCAGCTTCATCAGCATCACGGATGAGCTTCTCAGAAATGCAGTCTGAGGCCCATCGCATCCTTCCTGGATCAGGTCTGTCTTCACAGGGTACTCAGCTGATTTGTGTTTACAGTGTGCAATGATGTTTGAGAAGCATTGGCTTGGATGGTAAATAGCAGAGTTAGGATTTGGTTCCTGGTCTGTGTGATTCTGAACCCCACAGATTTTCTCTGGAGAAAAAAAACAGAGAGAGAGAGAGAGAGAGAGAGAGACCAAGAGGATATTGAAATCTTTCTCCCTGTTCATTTCTATGAATTGGGTGAAGTCTTACCAAGCAGACCATCCATTTTACATTTCACAATCTGTACACATTTTGTCCATCTCATTCTTATCACTCCCTTCACTACGATATCACCTATCCCACCTCTTCTTTCCTAAATCTTCCAAATGTGGTCCCTGGTAAATGCTTCCCCTTTTTTGGGGGGGAGGTTGGCATCACTGCCTTTGGTGGTCATGGGCTGTTCCAGTGCTGTTCTTGAGAGCCGCCGCTGAATTTGAACCACCAAGCCCACGGGCTGCAGTCCCGCACTCAACCACTTATGCCACTAGGGCTCAGCCCAATGCTTCCCTTTTAATCTCAAATGGTTGACAGTTCTCAAGAGTGTGTTCCTGTTCTGCTTATAGAGCTATCTGTTTGAGGGGTAACTAAGAGCCCATCTTTATCTGGCCAGTCTGCTTGGACTCTTTTATGATCTTGAGTTCTGTGTTCCATTTTCCTCTCCTTCTTCCAGGACCTTCTAATGTGATCCCCTTCAGTGTAATTCTTAGTTCTAGTTGGATTGGTGTCTTTTTTTACATATAGGGTTGTGTTTTGAGGTAGAAGAGAAGCAGAGAGAGAGAGAGAGAGAGAGAGAGAGAGAGAGAGAGAGAGAGAGAGAGAAATGTGTATTCATTCACCAAGCTAGAAGGGCTCTCCTACCTGGAGCCTGCACTGTGCCACGTGCTACCAGAAGAAGACCAGCCTTGCTTTCGAAGAGTTCACAGTTGATTGGTAGATCGTGACAAGGATCCATAATTATAAGACTTCAAGAAATGCTATCGACGAGGTTTGAGAATGATGAGGAAGCCACTGTTGTCAGTCTCCCTCCCCTCCACCCAATCATATCACCTCCAGGTGTTTCTCCCTCACTCACTCACTCACTGATCTCTGGGCAATGTGGACTCCGTGACCCGATAGGGCTGGGTGAATCCGCACCTGTGTGTTTCCAGAGCAGTACCTCTGTACGGGAGGAGGAATCTCAGCTTTCCTCCCCTGTCTTTCAGCTGCTGGTCGTTTAGCCGTTGACCTTGTCATTAGCAGCCCAGCAAAGAAGGACTGTGTCACTGGGGCTCCTTCCTGGTCCTAGATGATGGTCTCTTTGAAAGTGTGTGGGCCCCACAACTGACCACATTCAGAGGAGATGCACGTGTCAACTGGTCAATAGCAAGAGCTAAGTCGATAAAGTTCCTTGGAGAGACTTCTTCCATGCTTTTTGTACGGCGCAGACCCCATTCAGAGCACATGGCTGCTTTAGAAGAGAAAGGTGAGGCTCGTGGAAGCGTGCAGATGAAGGCAGCATAAAGGTGAGCGGACAAGAGTCCACTTCTCAGGTCTGACGTGACCGCTTGAAAGAGGAGTGCTTTTGTTTAAAGCATATTTGTTTCCATCTCCCTTAAATGCAAGATGAAACATCTCTTTAAGCACCAGACTTCAACATGTGCCCAGCTCTCTGGATTCTGGGTCCCTATGTGCTTGTATTTTGTAAACATTTTGTGTGCCATTGTCTGGCTTTCCATACGTTCTCCAGCTGTCCGAGTGATGCAGTTCGCCACTGGGAACACATCACTTGCCGGCCCTCTTGGTTCATTTCCTCAGTGGGCGGCCTGGGCGCCTGGGTCCCCATGCTGCCCAGACCATCAGCCGACAAAGGAGAGCTCAGGCTGGGTCCGCTGCTCCGTTTTGTTTGGGTTGGTTGGTTGTTTATACAGCTGACTGAACCAGCTGGCTGTCCTTGGAGCAAGGGATCAGTGGTTTCCGTGAGTTGGGCACAATGACACGGTCACTGTCAGGACGGGAATGGCAACCAAATGGAATCAACAAGTCAGGGGCACAGTTAATGGATGAGAGAGCAGCGTTTCTCAGCAAAAGGGCTCCCGTGGCAAGCCCAAAATTGGGGCTCTAGTAAACACCAGACACACGTCTTAAATACGAGGGGGCCCTCCATGAGTTCTGAGGAAATTCCAGATCTTTCCATCCCATATCTCCCACCAACTTTTGGAAGCCCCCTCTAATTTAGCCTCCTCACTCACCTGGGATGATTCACCCAGCAATCAAACTGCCTCTCCCTCTTGCTATCGGGCTGATTGAGTCATAGAGCAACCTATGGGAACCACACAGAACCGCCGCTGGGTGGGGGTTTGCGGGACTCGAACTCCATAAGGGAGTGTAAAGCCTCCTCTTTCTCCCTTGGAGCAGCCGATGGTTTTGAACTGCAGACCTTGCAGTGAGAAGCCCATGTGTAACCTCAACACCTCCAAGGGTCCTCCACAGGCACCCAAAATTTCATTTTCATGGACGAGAGGCCATTTTTTAGGAGAAGCAGCCTCCTCACCTGTCCCAATGCTTCAGCTCTTTTCTGGGCCCCTCTAATTTGGTGGAAGGGTACTCGATGAGAAAGCAGTCCCCAACATCTGAAACTTTTCCGGAGAAAAGAAGGTGTTTGACACGTAGGTGGGGCAGGGTGTGGGGTCCCCTGAGAGCTCTGGGACTGAGAAGCCATGGGCCAAGCTGAAGCTGGAGGAAAGGAGCCCCGGGGTGTAGGTGACAATGCAGAGGGCTGATCACGGAAAGGTGGCCAGTTGAGGCTTTCTGCTTGAGTAGAAATTGATTACCCTGAAAACCCATGGGGACAGTTCTATGCTGCCTTATAAACAGGGGTCCTCAAACTATAGCCCGTGGGCCACATGGGGCCCACTGAGGACATTTATCTGGCCCGCTGGGTATTTTTGCCACCACTGCCTGCCCTGCTTAGCAGCCGACTCATCCTGCGCCCGTGGTGTGAATTTGTTCATAGTTCTTGTTCTTTTTTTTTTTTTTTAAACTATAGTCCAGCCCTCCAGCAAGCTGGAGCTGGGAGTCATTGGAATGAGGGAAGGTCAAGGGGGAGCAAGGTTAAGCCTCCTGGAAGGAGGCTGCAGGAGTCAAAATGAAGAATCTGCATATATCTTCCTCTCTGGGGGACAAACAACAGAAAAATGGGTGAAGGGAGACATTGGACAGTATAAGGTATGACAAAATAATAATAATTCATAAATTATCAAATATTCATAAAATATCAAGAATCTACATATAACTTCCTCTCTGGGGGATAGACAACAGAAAAAAGGGGTGAAGGGAGACATTGGACAGTATAAGGTGTGACAAAATAATAATAATTCATAAATTAAGAAAGGTTCAGAAGAAGGAGCGAGCGGAGCGGGAGGGGGGAAATGAACTAATGCCAAGGGCTCAAGTAGAAAGCAAATGTTTTGAGAATGATGATGGCAACAAAGTAAAAATGTGCTTGACACGATGAATGTGTATATGGATTGTGATAAGCGTTGTAGAAGCTCCCAATAAAATTATTTATAAAACAGAAAGATGAATCAAAGCATTGTTTTTATCTTGTTGAATGCCCTCTTGCTCGCACCTGGAGATGAGAACACAAAAAATGCATAGCTATCGGGTGGAGCCTGAGCCACGGCGACCCTAGGGTAAGGGCAGGGTAGAACATTCCCCCGTGGGATTCTGGGACTTTAAATCTTCATGAGAGCAGAGCATCAGTGGGTTCAAACAGCTGACTTGTGGTTCATAGCTCAGCACATAACCCACTACCCTACCATGAAGCCTTGATGATGGAAACTCACCGCGATCAAGTCAAGGTGGACTCACAGTGACCCTCTCTGGGTTTCCGAGATAAAAACTGTTTATGGGAGTAGGAAGCTACTGGTGGTTTCGAACTGCCAGCCATGTGGATCACCGGTGATGGTAACAGTGAAGGGAAATAGAAAGTACTCAGCGATACCCCCTTCAAGCGGTGCTCAGAGCACGTGCCCCAGCTGTGTATACACATTTAAGACATGACTCTGGGGAAAGGGGGCGAACTCTTCAATGCAAATGACACCAGAAAAATATTCCTCTTGTAAAATAACTACGTATTTTTAAGCAGTAACTTTCAAATCCTCTGCACCTGCGCCACACACACACACACACAAAAAAAACCCTATAATAGGAGACATATTTCGCACAACCATCCAATTACACACGTGCAGATAGAGAAAATAAATTTTCACAAAGGGATACTTACCTTCATCGCATGCCCTGATAATTCCTATCCTCCTTACTTCCAGTTCATTAAAAGAAATGATTTAATAACCCATTCTTGATTGTTACCCAGGGTTTGAAGAATACAGGCTTCACATCTAAGAAAATGAGTGCCCATGATACACTGAAGATTCCGTGGGTTTGCTCAACCGCCCTGAATTGAACAATACGTTTTCTCTACGACTCGAATGGTGTCAGTGCTCATTAAAAAGCAACAGGGTAGAAATGGCTCTCAAGACAGCCTGGCCCAGCGGGAGATGCTGGTATTTCTCTGAAGGGAAACAAAGATTTGTACTCTTTGTGATTTGAATGTTTCTGAAAATCAGTGTCAGAGATGAAGACCAGGGTCCATCGGCGTCGTGGTTGCAACTATTCTCCCTGAAACATGAGCTTTAAAGTCCCCCCTTCAACCTGTTTTAGGAAGAGAGGCCAGCTGAAGATGCATAGAAATAGTAGAAGTGCATAGAAATAGTAGGTTTTCCTAATAAAAACCACACATTTGGTCTGTGTGTCCTCCTACACAACCAGGACCCATTAGGGGGCAATTACCCAAGAGCGGCAAGGAAACAAGGAGTGTCGAGGCCAAAAGCTCACAAAGCTGCTGGTTGACGAGCAGAAGGGAGCCCTGCCAGCCTAGCGTTTGGCTGCAAACCAGAAGGTCAGCAGTTCGAATTCACTAGACGCTCCAAGCAAGAAAGACAGGGCTTCCTTCTCCCATTAATGGTTACAGTTTCAGAACCACCACTCCGCACCCCTTGCCCTACAGGGCTGCCGTGAGTTGATATGGACCTTTTGTTGGCAGTGGGTGAGAGGGTGTGAGGTGACAAAATGTATTTTATTGATCCTGCCTAGGAGATCTAGGAACAAGCTTCAGAGAGCCTACATCTTGGGTTTGGAGGTCTGAGACTACAACTCTTTAGGGAAATAGAAAGCCTTGTTTTTCCTCTGCAAAGAGGATGGTGGGTTCAAACTTCTGACCTTGCGGCTAGCAGCCCAGCTCGTAACCCACTATACTGCTAGGGCTTTTGCAAGAGGAAGCTTTTGATCATTGTCTGTCCCATCTTCTCCTCCCCCTCCCCCGAGCTAAGACTGTGGCAAAAAAAAAAAAAAAAAGCCAACAGCCTGTGCTCCCTTGTGGTTCAATCCTCTGGGAGGCAGAATTGTCCCAAAAAAGTTTGGATATTCGGCTGAGCCCCAATGGTGTAGTGGTTGTGTGTGGAACTGCGACCCACAGGGTTGACAGTTCAAATCCAGTAGCACCTCTCCAGGAGCAAGGCTGGGCTTCCTACTCTCACCAGGGCAGTGATGCCACACACACACACAAAAAGAAGAAGTTGGGATATTCAAATAACTCCTATCCTACTAGAAGGCCTGCCTAGAAAGTCCTCCCCCCAAGAGTCGTCGATAAGGCAGTAGGAAGCTGTGGTTAGGTACGGGATAGGTGGGCAATGACGATGATTCAATAGCGCATAGGCGATGTCTCTGGAAGCCTCAGTCCAGGTCACATGGTTCCCATCTGTAACACAGGAGGGGTCATCACATTCACATCACCAAGTGGTGATAAGGGTTGCAGCTAGCTGCTGTCTAGTTTGTTCCTGACTCTTGATGACTCTTAAGTGACAGAACAAGATGTCACCCAGCCCTCCTGCCTTCCACAGAGCTAGGGATCAGACCTCCGTGATGCAAAGGGCTTTCGTGGGCTTTTGTCTTAGTCTATCTTAGTCTAGAAGACGGTTCCCAGTGGTGTGATGGTCCTGTGTTGGACTGTGATCTTCACAGCCGCCATTTAGAAACCACCAGAAGCTCCTCAGGAAAAAGACTGGTCTTTCCCCTCTCGGAAACAGTTAGTCTCAGAAACCCACCAGGGGTTGGCGATCAGTCACCATTGACTCGATGGCAGTGAGTTTCCTTTGGTCTGGATCTTAGTCTGGCATCTTCTCGGACACCTGCTCATCACCATAGCAACACATAAGCCTCCACTGACAGGTAGGAACTAGCTGCACATGAGGATCCAGTGAGGTGGGGTGAACTCCGAGGGGGCTTCCAAAAATTTGTCAGAAAAGTCCATTATCCCTTATTCCATTACCCACAACCTTTCGGAAATTCTGTCATCCGTGTGGGTGCTTTGTGATCTGGAAAGTGCTACCCACACAGAGGAGATCTGTATCTGTGGGTGATTTCTATGACTGCTAGTCCAGGGAAACCACAGATTGTGCGCACACACACACACACACACACACACACCAGTGAATTGGAAAGGGAAGTATAAACACAGTGGCTTTCACTGGACTGACAATTCAGTTAGCCAATGCTGGTCCTCCCCAGTTTGTTCCACATGGGGAGGACTTGAAGCACTCGCCAATGAAGATCAAAGATTGTAGCCTTCAGTATGGGTCATGGTCTCAATATGAAGAAGACCAAAGTCTTCACAACTGGACCAAAAAGGTAACGTGAAAGACTGAAGTCGTCAGAGACTTCGTCTTGTTTAGATCAGCAATCAATGCTCATGAAGGCAGCAGTCAAAAAAATCAAAAGCTGTCTAGCATTGCTGCACAAGATCTCTTCAGGATATGGAAGAGCAAGGAAGTTGCTTTGAGGCCTTGACCCAAGCCGCGGTCTTTTCAAGCACCTCACTGCTGAACAGTGAATCAGGAAGACCGAAGGAGAATAAAGGTGTTTGAACTGTGGAGCTGGCAAAGACTACCGAAAGTACTATGGGTTGCTAAAAGGATAAATCTGTTTTGGAAGAAATATAGCCACAGTGCTCCGTCGAAGCAAGGATATCAAGACTTTACCTTACAGACTTTGGACATGTTGTCAGGAGAGCTCAGTCCCTGGAGAAAGACATCCTGCATGATAAAGTAGAAGGGCAGCAACAAAGAGGAAGGTCCTTGAGATTTGATGGACACAGTGTCGGCAATAATGGGCTGGTGCACAGGAACCGCTGTGAGGCTGGTGCAGGGCCGGGGGCAATGCTGTGTTCTGTTGTCCCTCTGGGTCAGAGCTGACCTGATGACACCTAACAACAACAACAACAACAACAACAGCAAAACAACAACAATCTTGTATCATGAGCATATTTGTGTTGCAGTCGGGGGTTGTAGAGTCCACTCCCACTCATAGAGCTGCCCCATAGGGCTTCCCAGGCTGTGATTAAAATGCCGTCAATTAACATGGCCCTTCTAGCATTAATTCTGTGTATGATGTATTATAATTCTGGACTCTACGCCTGTGGCTGCGATCCCATTTAGGAGGGAGTTCTCTGTGATAGGATTAAAGCGGGATAAGTCCTGACCTGATAAGTCCAGCCATAACCTTTGTTTCCTTAGGGTTCTTTCTCTTTAAATCCTACTTGAGGATATGACTTAAGACACCATCCTTTGTTTTCTAGGAATATGGTCTTCTAAATGATAAACCCTACCTCCATCAAAGCTATTTTTAAATGGATTAGCGTTATCTAGTAGTGGGATAGGAAGGAAGGTGAAAGGAAGTAGAGGAAAGAAGTAGGAGGCAAAAGTTATTTATAGAGGTCTAGTTATAGGCATGTATATATATGTAAATATATTAATTTATAATGAAAGAGATAGAGGCCAATGTACATATATTTATATGCTAAATATTAAGACAGCAGACAGACTTTGGGCCTCTACTCAAGGCTTCCCTTAACACAAGAACACTGTACTAATAACCTGACACTCTTTGATACTCACCTTCTTGACACGATCACTGAAGACAAAAAGGGTGCATAGTAAATGTGGTGAAGAAAGCGGATGGTGCCTGGCTATCAAAAGATGTAACGTTTGGAGTCTTAAAGGTGTGAAGTTAAACAAGCAGCCGTCTAGCAGGGAAGCAAGTAAGCACTTATGAAAGAAGCACACCAGCCTGTGTGATCACAAGGTGTTGATGGGATCGGGTCTCAGGTCTCAAAAGATCCCAAACAAATTTATTTATGCAAACGAGGGGGTTTGGAGTGGTGACCTAAAGTTCATCTGTAGGCAAATGGATATCCCCCAACAGAAGGATTATAAGGAAGGGACAATTTAACCAAGGTACAGTATAACACCAGTGAAATACACTTCATTCCTCTAGTTTCTGAATGCTTCCCCACCCCCACTACCACGACCCATTTCTACCTTACAAATCTGGCTAGACTGGAGAACATCCAGTAGCATAGATACAAACTCTCAACACATGGAATTCAGGACAGATAAACCCCTCTGGAACAGTAGTGGGAGTAGCGATATCATGAGGGTTTGGGATGGGCAGTCAGGGATGGGAAAGGGGAAGAAAGGGGGAACCCATTACAGGGTTGGATATATAGCTCCCCCCCTCCCCACAAAAGGGAACATATAACAGAAATGTGGGTGAAGGGAGGCAATGGACAGTGTAAGATATGAAATAATAATAACAATATATAATTAATCAAGGATTCAGGAAGGTGGGAGGGTGGGGGGTGGGGGCAAGCCGAGCATATGCCAAGGGCTCAAATAGAAAGAAAATGTTTTGGAAATGATGATGGCAACATATGTACAAATATGCTTGACACAATTGATGTACAGAATGCTATAAGCGCTGTAGACCCCCCAATAAAATAATTTTTAAAAGAGAAAGAGTTAGCTGGGACACTGAGAAATGGGGAACCATTGGAAGAGCACGTCCAAGATCGATGTCTGAAGCAGCTGAGGCCCACGAGCAAATGCCCCGGGGCTGTGGCATGGAGAGTCGGAGGAGCAGGGCAGAGTCTACAGGGTGTCTTCTCCTCATCTGGCCTGGACTGCGGGAATGTAGGTAGAGCAACAGGCTGGCTTACCTGCCCGAGGGGGCAGGTGACTGAGAGGCAAGGACCAGAGAGGGAGTTGGCTGCTGGCTGAGGAGTGAGATTCCAGTAGCCGAAGGACTGTCCCCTTACTATTTGCTGATCCTGACTCTTGATGACCTAGTAGATCCCCTCATAACTTGCTTTCATGAGGAGTATTGTCTGTGTGGCCATTGCAATGAATTATGGAATTCAGTATCAAAATAGAGTGCTGTGAGAGAAACGATTTTATCCTGCCATGTCATAATAAAGAAGGATGAGAATGAGGGGTGTCTGACTCCTGCTTTGTCACAATAAGGAAGCCGGAGGAAATCAGATATGGCCAGCCACCTTCCACGCTGCTTGTTGCCCTAGTCTTTGAGAGTGTAGATAGCGTAAAGGTGATGATTTACAACACATCACAGAAATGGAGGATAAATACATCAGACCACCAATTGAAAGACATTCTCAGAATACAGAGAATCGTGGCTCAGTCCAGTTGGCATATATTTTGGCGAGGCACAAATCAATCTATGTCAATATCTGATGCAATTTCCACTTGCTCCTGGGGTAATAAAATGGTGACACATGTACTGAATGTGTAAAGGTGGGTGAGTGCGTTGCTGTCAGAGCAACTGTACTCCAACGTGTTGATGTATGGTTGTGTGATAAACCAAAGGGCCTTGCTGCCTGTTTAATACTCATCAGTACTCCCATCAGGGACTTGGGGGAAACCTTAGGAGTTTAATTTATCCTCTTAGCACATGCCATATGCCAGGAAAGATGAGTCAGGGATTGAAGAACAGACACACTATTCAATGAGTCCCAGAAACTCACATCCACCGCTGCGCCTCTCTGCTCCCTTTCTCTTTCCCCTCTCTGTCTTTTAATAGTCACCCAGTTTAACACGCATTGAGAATGAACCAGATTCTAAAATGCTGATATCTAGATTCTACTCTAGGTAGATCAAGAAGAAGGATGCACTCTGTGCTTTTAATAAGCGTCATCAAGAATTCAGAGGAAGGCAGCCTGAGGTCCCTACTCTCAGCTGTCCTGCTTTGCATTGCCACATGAATGTAGAGGTATTTGTCCAGGCAGGCACTTCCCCACCAGATCGTGGACTCTGTGTGTGTCCATCGATCCCAAGTGCCTTGCGCAATACACATATGCACTGGAGAGTTTATCTAAGCTTTTCGAAAGAACAGGCTGGAAGGTTGTAGTGAAACCAACAAAATAATAATTGATGAAGATACATGTAAAGGCCATTGCACTTGAAAACCTCAGTTGCATACATACAATAGGGGGCCCTGGATTTAGACATTGTTCCTGTTAAATAAGGGAAGAAAAGAAGGTGGTGAGTTCCTCCTCACTGAAGATTATCAAGTAGATAACCGGATGGATCCAGGGATCCTACACCTCTCAAGAGGAATAGTTCTTTTTCATTTCCAAGGGTGTGGCCCCAGTCTAGGCAGTCATTGTTTGCTTCAGCTGAAATAGAGCTATCGCCTTCAAGCGGTGTGTGCCTCATTTGCCTCTTGCTTCAGACTCCTCCCGTTTGTAGGTGTAGCATTGCTATTCTTAGTTGCCATGACAGGGACTCTGTGCATGATGAGTTGGGGGACTTCACATCCCAGCCCCTCAACTGGTTGCAGCTTGTATCACTGTAACCCCTAGGGTTCACCAGGGGATTTGGGTAAGTAGATCATCAAGCCCTTCTTCCTAATCCATCATAGTCTGGAGGCTCTGCTGAAGCATGTTCACATCATGTTCACATCCCAGTAACACACAGCCAACACTGTGAGGAAGGTGATGACTGGACTTGAAGTGCACCAGCAGAAATAGAACTTGGCGCTCACTCAATGAAGGCGAGGATTCTACCACTAAACCACCGATACCTTTGTTCCCGCAGCAGACACGACGTACTATCTCCCCACCCATGGCTCTCTTGTTTCTCTTTTTGCAAAAACAATTTGGATGGGGAGTCTACCCTCCCGTCCTGTGTCTCAGGGAAAAACTGGATGAAGCCAATGACATGTTCTATGGGTGACTGGTGCAGGCCAGAAAGGTAAGCGGGAGTTTCTTGGGGACCTCAAGGAATGATTGTCTCTTTCCTCAGAGAGATCGCCAGAAGGGGTTGTCTTTTTGTCCTCGGATGTGACTCTCTACAAATATGAGACTGGGGTGGTGGCAGCAAACACTTCTCAGGGGGAGCGACATCAAGTATAAGCCTGCCATCCGATGCACCACAGAATGGAAAGGAAGAGCGTGGTTGCTGAAGTAACCAGCCTGGGAGCACCTCCCCTGTCCAGGCACCCTTTAAGTGAGAGGATACCTATTGTTGCTGACTGAGCCATATTGAGCTGGGTTTTCTGTGGCTCGCAGCTCAAACATCCCAAGAGATACACAAAACATCCCACTGTCCACTGCTGCGTCTAAATTAATCTTTATAAAAGGTAATTTGATCATACCGCTTCCCTGATCAAAAGCCTTCAGCCTACTCCCATTCTCCACCCCCGTGCCCATTTCCCAAGAAATTCAAAATAAACACCTCAGGTTGGCGTTAAAATTCCAAATCCTGCTTTCCAAGATAATTTGTCACCTACATTCTAGCCAAATATAACTTCTGCTGCTTCCTCCGCAGGGTCTGTTATTCCCTGCCCTGCACGAGGTTCTCTGTCCTGGGGTCCACAGCCCTTCCGTCCATGTTACGTGTTGAGTTATTACCCCCAGGGGAATTTGCCAAATTCTAACCTTCCATGACAACCTTTTATGATCAGCATTCTTCCTTTTAAGACCTTCTCATGGTTTAAGGCATGACTTTCTGTTCAGTGACGATCTGCGCTCATCCTTTGGCGCTCTGCCTGGGTCAATCCTGACCTTATAGGACAGAGTATAACTGCCCGCGAGGGTTTCCCAGACTATGCATCTTTATGAGAGTAGAAAGCTTCATCTCTCTCCCCCATATAGGGTGGCTGGTGGTTTCAAACGGGTGTCCTCACAGTTAACAGCCCAACACACAAACCACTATGCCACAAGTGTTCGTCCATGGTTCAGCTTCTGCCATGGTGTCAGTTGTGTGCTTCCTTCATCTTCTCACCAGGCTGCAGGCCTATAGGGAGGCATGTCTTCTGCAATCATGGCGGCTTCCAGTACGATGCTTCACACAGGGCTGTGGCTTACTAACTACGTATCAGACCATTGTAGGAGCTGGGACATCAAAAGCCATTTTCAACTCTAAAACGCTGCCATGGCTGCAGCTTGAGCTTCCTATTTATTGACTATCTAATTTGATACAATGACTAAGAGCAAGAGAAGCCTTATATAGTTACAGTCTGCTTCGGAAAGTGGATGAATGGAAAAGGGTGAGTGGGGGGAACAGCTGGCAATGGCATGTGGGGTGCATGCAGGAGGGAGACATCCTGGAAGGAGTGACTTGGGAGCCATGTGAAGATCGTTGAGTCCATGGTGATGTGCTTCCGATTGATCTAGGACTGTCCGAGGAGACGCAACTTGAAAGCTGACTCTGCTATAGTCTATGGATGAACTATCAGGCAAAAGACGGAAAATGTCCAGGCCACAGTTCTGTTATTATAAAGTGGGGGTAGCAGTTGTTACCTCATCTGATTGTTGCAAAGATCAAACGAAATCAACGGTGTGAAGTAGTCACTTCAGAGTATTCCCCACACCCTTCCCCCTTCCACCTGCTTTCATTCCAAACCTCTGTCTCCCTTTCACCATCAGGAGCTTCCCCCATCCAATCAGCGAGTCCCATTCTTCTCATCAGAGAGTGGTTTCACCTTGAGGCTGCAATGTGGCTGACTTAACACGAGTCAGCAGCTGCCTGCAGCATTTTTTGGAGAAGACTCCTTGGTCCTTCATAAAAAAGAGACAGAGAGGCAGAATCTCTTTTCCGGTTGGCTGTGGTCATCTGAAGGATAAGGACAGTCCTTGGGACAGTCAGGGAAGCCTGCCCATGGAGAAGAGGAGGACGGGAAGATGATTTTGATGTCAACAAGTCATTGATTACGTCCATCAGGAATGGGTCATCTTGGACTTCCCGTCTGTGTGATAATAAGCCTTTATTGCTTCTGCCATTTAGGGCTGATTTTTCTGTGATTGCAATGGCAAGCTTTTTTAATGATCCCCGTGGTTAACACTCAGTATGCATACCACACATAAAACTGTCGTCCATTGAGTTCCTTCATTTAAATTCTAACTGAGACTATTGAGAGAATGGGAAAGGGTGGATAATTACCGAAATTAAACAGTCTCAGATGAAACAACTTTTATAACTTGACAGCTTTTTTTCCCCCCAGTCTTGCTGATGATGAGATACAAAATCAGTTCAAGACAAAGCGTAGAAGAGGTGATAAATGCAGCCCATATGGTGCCTAGGCGAAATATTAGAAATACTAAGAGAAAATACAAATAAACATGAAGTCTCACTTCACACCAACAGGATGTACTAGAAAGGGGTGTCTTGTTAAGACTCCAATGTGTTTTCTTTTCATAAGGCAGAGTGGAAGCAGAAAAAAATAATCACAAATCAGAACAAGAAAAATAAACCAGGGCAAACCTTGAAATCGAAGACTGGGGATTTTCAAATGTGAGCACGTTAGGTTTTGCTTTTTGTTTTGTCTGTCTTATTGCAAAATCAGTGGGCAACCTTTGAGTAAGAGAGGCTGTCAAAATATTTGGGGGGAAACCCTTCGGGTTAATAGAGGAGACGCCACTTCTCTTTCAGGTTCTTGAGAAACCCAAAATAAAAGCAAATTAAACAATGGGCTTGCTAAGCCAATCCACTCAGCAATGCAATCAGGCTGTGAATGCACCCACAAAGTCTCTGGAGAGCTGATCTTACCAAGAAATGACTTAGAGGTACAGATTAAGCATACCCTACCCCAAGAAAGTCCCTCTCTGTTGGCCTTAAATGAGCTTCAGAGACTGCCATCCACAGGGTCAAGGAAGATTTGAGCATGACAACCCATGAATGTATCTCAGGGAGTTGAAAGACAGATGTCTATGGATGAGAGATACCTGGTGGCACCGTGAGTTGCATGCTACAACCACACAGTCAGCCTTACACCTGACCAGTTGCTCTACAGACCAGGGGTGCTCATATTTTTTCAGCCTGTAAGCTACTTATAAAAAGATCAAGTCAAAATGATCTGCCAACTACAAAAATGCAAATCATGTATTTATTTATTACACAAACTCATAAATGCATTGTGAACCCTTTTATGTACAATGCATGTTTATTTATCTTGCATAACTCCATGAGTCCATTTTGCACAGCACAACACAATTAACTATGTACATTTTTTTGTCATTACCCGAGTTTACTCTGATGACTTGCACTGAATGGAATGAGCCAGGGATGCATAGTCCGGACAGTAGCTGCGCACAGCCAGCCTCAAGCTCATTTCCAAAGGATCATCAGTCATGATGGTACAATACTTGGACTTAATGATCTGTATGTGGGAAAAGGCTGCCTCACACAAATAAGTAGAGCTGAATATTGCAGTCTAGGAGGTAGCACATTTTCTCCTGTTTGGTACTTTCACTCTGTAAGTTCCAGAACCATTCATGTGCTCTGGACTTTAGCTGAATGTGGGCTTGTAATGTCAAAATCTTCCATTCCATATCAAAGTGATGCGTTTCTGTCTTCTTACTTGGTGCAGCTCTCTCACTCATTTTAATACCCTTTCTTATATAGAAGAGGGAAAAAAGGTCTAAAAATTGACGCTAACTTAGCTTGTCAGTTTTGCTGCACTTGGCACAGTTGTTTACACATGTGTTTGACACCTCAGATTGCATCTGATTGGCTGCGCTGCATGTCAGTTAAGTGACAGGATGGATGATAGGTTTATGTGTATGTTTTTAATGCTATACCATCTCCCCACACTACATTTTCGATCAACTAATAGTCAGGATAGACATACTGAGCACTCACTACAGACGAAAGATGCAGTCTTCCACACCCTAAAGATGGACAGCCTCGGAAACCCTCAGGGGTAGGTCTTTTCCAACCTAAAGGGTCACTCAAAGTTGGAAGGGACTGTGCGGCAGGGGGGTTTGGTTTTGTTGTGTTTATGGACCATGTTGCCCTTTCTGTGGAAAAATGGACCCTCTCAGTTCTGATTTTCCCCCACCCTTCCTTCCTTCCTTAGCTCACATTAGCAGACAATGCCTGATGGACCTAGACAGAGAACCTAGAAGCCCAGCAAAAGTCTCCATTCTTCTGAACCATGAAGGAAGGTGGTTTCAATTGGAGCGGGTGCCTGGCTCAGGTCTGAAGGGCAAGGTGCCAGAAACAGAGGACATCCTTGCCTTGAATCACAGCATCTCTTTTACATGGTCTCTAGCACAGCTTCCTCTGCTGCAAAATGGGAATAACCCAACCCTCATACCTCACAATATGAGAAGGCATAGCATGAACAAAGTGCTACTTGAATTCACTCCAGAATGGGGTCCCTAGAGGAGACTGAGTAGCATCAAGGATTAAATAGTTGGACTTCCAGCCACGAGGTCAGCAGTTCAAAACCACTAGTCACTTCATGGGGGAAAAGATGAGGTTTTCTGTACCTATAAAGAATTATAGCCTTGAGAATACCAGGAGGGTAAGGGTAAGGTAGGGGAGAAAGGAGGGAGCCAGTCATAGGATCTACCTATAGCCCCTCCCTGGGGGAGGACAAGAGAAAAGTGGGTGAAGGGAGGCATCGGACAGTGTAAGACATGAAAAAAATTATAAATTATCAAGGGTTCGAGAGGAAGGGAGGAAGGTAAAAAATGAGGAGCTGACTCTAAGGGTCTAAATAGAAAGAAAATGTTTTGAGAATGATGAAGGCAGCAAATGCACTATTGTGCTTGACAGATGGATGGATGTATGGATTGTGAAAAGGGTTGTAGGACCCCCCAGTAAAATCACTTTAAAAAAATTGTCCTTATAAACCCAAAGGGGCAATTCTACTCTGCCATATAAGAGCCACTGTGAGTGGAAATGGAGTCAACGCCATGAGTTATTTTTTGTTGTTGCTGTTCTAATGGTCCATAGAAATTGAATTCCTAAATCCCAAACCCAACAGGCAGGATTTCCTCACTGTGCACGCAGTCTCAGGTGCTATTCCTCTGATTGGCCAACAAGCTGAGGGCTCATCAAGGAATAGCTTTCCTGCTCTCCAAGTTTGCTTCTTGAAGTTTCCTAAGTGACCCTCAGTGAGACCACTGCAGTTCAACAAGGGCAGACGTGGGGGCCTTCACCTGTCCTTCCCTGGGTGCTGAGGTAAGGCTACCATTCATTCATCTGGCATCTTATTGCCGTAAGGGCAGATCTATGCTGCTGAAAAGAACTTGACGGAGGGTTACTCAAGCAAGCCTTGAGGTCATGTCAGCTTCCCATGTCCTTCCTCCTTGTTAGACCCAGAGAAGGAGCAGAGGAGACATGTGGGTGGACTCAGGCACCCATTTTTGAAGGGTGGGACTTCAGAATCTCAGTGAACAAAGTTTTTCACTTGTACCAAGGTGATTTGTTATCACTGGTGTTTGGATCTGACATCCTCTAGACCAGTGGTTCTCAACCTATGGGTCGAGACCCCTTTGGGGGATTGAACAACCCTTTCACTGGGGCCACCCAATTCATAACAGTAGCAAAATTACAGTGATGAAGTAGCAATGAAAATAATTTTATGGTAGCGAGGGGTCACCATAACATGAAGAACTGAATGAAAGGGTTGAAGCACGAGGAAGGTTGAGAACCACTGCCCTAGATGATAAGGAAAGAGCTGACTCAGTTCCCTTGTCATTAAAAAAAATCATTTAATGGGCTGGGGGCTCATAAAATTCTTATCACAATCCATCCATCCATACATTGTGTCAAGTACATTTGTACATTTCCTGCCCTCATCATTCTCAAAACATTTGCTTTCCACTTGAGTCCTTGGTATCAGCTCCTCATTTCCCTCCTCCCACCTTAGTTCTCCCTCCCTCATGAACCCTTAATTACCTTGTCACTTTAAAGCGTGTTTCTTACATGTTTCATGCCATGCGTATTGAGAAGAGCTTAGGTTTTGGATGGACCCCGAGGTATGATTAAACTGTTTAGATTGTTGGTATTATTAATGTTACCTTTCACTGAGCCAGAGTCATGTCATATGATAGCCCTATGCTTAATGGGATTGGACTTTTATAATCCATAGAGTTTTCAGTAGCTGTACGTGGAAGTAGATTGCCAGGTCTTTCTTCCTAATCTGCATTAGAAGCTCCACTACATCACAGCAACATGTCAGTCTCTGCTAACAGGTGAGTGATGGCCTTGGACGAGGTGCCCTGGCTAACAATTGGACTCAGGTCTCCTGCATGGAAGATGAGTCCTCTGTTACAGTCACTACTCACCTCCACCATCGATTCTAAAACTAGGATTGCCCCACCGATGAGGAGGTGGTAGAGGTTCAATGGGAGAATGTGTATAAAATGACTAGCCATGAGTTTCTGTGTAGTAGGTGCCAGAAGGGGGAAGAACACATATTTTTTTTTATCATATTGTCTTTGGTTTGGTTGTATCCCAACTGCAGAGTTAGATGACAAGCTAGTGGACCACAGAAGCTACATCCTACTTATTTTTATATTCCTCATGCCTACTCCTCAACCTGACCCATAACTGTTGCATAATAAATACTTGTTGAATAAACGGACAAAAAAGGGTTGGACAAATCTGTAACTTCCAAATGTAGACAGTTGAGAAGCCATGTTCTCTGTTGGCGCTGGTTTTAACAGATGTACAAATTCACTCTCAGTTTTGTCATGCAGCCTGTAATTTGCAGTTACAGGCCATCTCAGGAATCTGGGGGGTCATGGTTACAAGTTGGGCTATTAACCGCAAGGTCAGCAGTGTGAAACCACCAACTGCTCGCTGGGAGAAAGGCATGGCTCTCTATTTCCATAAAGATTAGCAGTCCAGGAACCCGCCGAGGGAGGCAGTGCTACTCTGTCTTCTAAGGCCACTTTGAGTCGGGACCAACTGGATGGGAGTGGGTGTGTGAGTGTCTCATAATCATACCGTGAAGTGAAAAGTCTATCCTTTGGCCTTTGTGTCTATCTCAAATGGACTTAACCGCACAGAGCAGCCACGCTCCATGTTTAGGGCCAGTGATGGTTCAGTTTGAATTCTCACTTTCGAAGTAAAAGACCTGGCTTTGATCGCCAGAGAAGGCCCCTCAAGTACAATGACCACCTGCCTCTGATGGTGAGTTGCTACATTGAACAGGGACCCATGGGAGACTAGCAAGACAGACTAAGCCTTATGATCTCCTAAATAATCCATTGATGAAACCCCCATGGGTCACCACAGTCGGATCCAGTTGTACCTGAGATCACTATGAAGTGGGGAGCAATTCGATGATGCCTAAGAACAACTTTGTGTTTGTTTGTTTGTATCATTGGAACACAGCATTATGCTGCAGTCACAACTCCGTGTCTCAGTGACCCCCCCACCCCAGTTTATTTCTCCCTCACACTACCTGTTCAGTGTGGGTCATCAGCGACGTTCTCCATGATGGCGACTCCAGTGAACACAGCAGTGGCTCTGAACACTTCTTCCCTGAAGGGTCATTGCCACTTTGACTTACATCTCCATGGTGGAGTCGGTTCTGGAGTCTGGAAGAAAGACAGTGGGGAGTGTTTCGTGACTGGTCCCATTCAGGAAAACAGAACCAAGGCTGCAGAATGAAGAGCAGAAATGCAGCGATGTACAGACTTACAGACATTGGAAGAGCTGGAGGAAGAGATGACAGAGCCACGATTCTCAAGGATGTCAGCCTGCAGCTCTGAAACCAGGCTTCTGGGGAAATCATGAGGTAGCCAGTAAGAATCCCAGGGCATTTCAGGAAGCTCTTGCCAAGGGTCCCAACCTGCAGCATCTTCAGAGTCTAACACCTGCTCGGCCTACGACATACGTGTTACACGGAGGATATTCAGGAGCTCACCTGGAAGCTACTGTGAACCTGTCACCTGCCAGCTTCCCGCAGGTAACGTCCTCCTGAGAACAACTCCTTCTCTCCCTGAGTTCCTTTCCTAGGCAGACTCTCCCAGGGAGAGCCGTTCTGGGAAGTGCAATCCCACATCTCTGCGACAAAGAAGGCAAAGGCAGAAGGGGCGGCAGGGACCCACGTCCTCATCAGCTAACGCAGCACAACTTAACTTGTCAGAAGATGATTGGCTGCTTCATTTTGGAGCCTGTCATCCGGGGCCTGTTACCTTGGAAATGATCTAACAACTGCAAGGACAGGCTAATGGCTGAGGGAAGATGCTGACCAGACAAAACAACAGGACACTGGTCAGGAACACTCCTCTGCACTAGGAAAACTCCAAGGTGATAAAGCTGGAATCAGGTCACTCGTGTGCGATATTTCTACGTTTCACTTTTCATCAATGACCAGCCATTTCCCCAAGCTCTGGTTCTTGCTACACACAAAGGGAAATGCAGATAAGGGAAGTAGCAGGATGGGCTAGGCCAGGACCCAGAGATGGTCTGGGAGAAAGGAAACCAAGATTGATCCATGCTCTACCACTGACCGTGTGGCTTGAGGCAAGGTCCTCCCACTTTCTGGACTTTTGTTCCCTGATCATTGGTTTTCAGTGAGCTAGTTGCCTATGGTACATACCGTGTTTTTTTTTAATGCAAATACTGTGTGCACTACGCAAGTTTTGCAAACCACACATCTCTCTTGTGCATTTGTTTTCTCTATGTGCTACTCATGTTACATGCATGAGTATGTATGTGGGCATATTGTATTTAAAAGTATGGTAGTTGGTTTTTTTTTTAAACTTCACAGTGCTAATCTTCATCTTTTGTTTGGTGTTTTGAGACTGTTTAAATTTGCATATTGTATTTATGCATTTACTGTGCCCACCTAGATCACACACACACACACACACACACAACATGCACCACATGCATAGGAAACTAGCGTGTGAAGAGGTGGTGCAGTTTGCAGAAAGAAACATGTCTAATTTGTTTAAACTATAGCATGTGGAAATCCAAACCCTTGGTAGCTGTGAAAATGACCTTGTTTGGAAATCCGGTCTTGGAAGACGCCATCAGTTAACAGAAGGTCATACTAAAGTAGAGTTTGTCTTCAGCTCATCTGAGAGGAATCCTTCATGAAGAGACACAGAGTCACACAGAGTAAAAATGACCATGCAGTCATGGGGCTATGATGCAGATGGAAGCCACAAGATGCCCAGGATGATCAGAAACCATGGAGACAAGAGACGATCTTCCCTAAGAACTGTAGGAGGGAACACGACCCCATCGCTATCTTAAATTTGGTCAATTAACCTCCATCATGGTGGAGCAATTCATTTCTGTTTATAATCACACAGTTTGGGTTATTTTTTTTTATTGTAGCCCTAGGAGACAAATTCACTAATGGTTTTCCTCTGATTCTCAATCTTCAGGGCTTTTCCCACTTGCTTTCCTTTGGGTGACTTGACTATTTTTTAGGAGTTAATCTTGGATATTTTTTTAAACAGTGTTTTGGGGTACATCTGTATCGTTTTCATAGTGAGCGTGCCCTACCTGCCTCACAAGATCTCTTTAGAGTCTGGAAAAACAAGAATGTTACATTGAGGACTGAGATGCGCATGATATACCAAGTCATGGTATTTTCAATTACCTCATATGCATATGAAAGTTGGAATCTGAATAAGACAGATCCAGAGGAATCAGTGCATTTGAACCGTGGTGTTGGCGAGGAGTATGGAAAGTGCCAGAGACTACCAGAGAGACAAGTAAGTCTATCTTGGAAGAAGTACAGTCAGAGGACTCTTTAGAGGCAAAGATGGGGAGAACTTGTCTCACATACTTTGGACATGTGGTCAGGAGAAACCAGTCCCTGGAGAAGGGCCTCATGCTTATAGGAATATTTTAGATGTCCTATGGAAGAACTAAGTCTAGCCTCTGATGCCAATGTCCCTGGGTTCAAATTTCAGTTCCATCACTTGATCAGTTATATAACCTTGGGCACATTATTTTGTCTTGTTTTTGTTTTAACAAAAAAAACCCAACAACCTTATTTCCCTATCTATGAGATGATGGAGAAAAAAAAAGAGATGATCATAGTAGCACTAACACAAAAGGTTTGAGTATTTTAAAAGCTTGTTGCTAGAGAGACCAAGAATTGGAGCTGACATTTTTTTCATCCTCAGTTAGCATCATCTATCCATGGCATCGTGGGTTATGCATTGGGCTGCAAATCATGAGGTCTGCAGTTCGAAAGTCACCAGTTCCTCTGAGGGAGAAAGATGAGGCTTTGGACTCTAATTACAGAGCTACAGCCTCAGAAACCCACGGGGGCAGTCCTACTTTATCTTCTGAAGTTGCTACAGGTCAGGATCAACTCAATGGCAGTGAGTTTTGATTTTTGTCATTAGCTCTCTGGCAGTGCTAAAAGAAGCCAGGATTCTGTCATTGCTTTTCTCTTTCATCCTCCACTTTTCATCCAGATGTTTGTTCCCTCTTGGTAAGGAGCTGTCTCTCCCAGGATCAGAGCTGGCCAGTCCACCCTCTTAGGTATCCTTCCTTCAGCATGCACACCATCCAAGTCCTTTTCTTGCTGGGCAATCTGGACCCTGTTTTCATAGCCCTTGTGTTAGCACCCACTCTATTCCTACCAAGTTTCTCCATTGCTGTCAACCCACTGACTCTGTGTTCCTGGCACTCTTGGTGAGCAGATTTCCCGGTTTTTACACCCCCACTTCCGGCCCCACCGCAGCAGCACTTGGCACCTGTCTTTAGCAGGTTGCTCACACTAGCGATGGCCCACTGACCTGGCCTGAGGGGGGCACAGAGGTGTGCTCTGATGCTTTCTCTGTAACGTGGACTCTGCCTCCCTCCCTGCTCTGACCTCTTCTACTGGACTTGACTGGTTTCTATTCATCCTCGAGGCTTCCACTCAGAGATTACTTCTCTAGGATGTGCTTCCCTTTCACTGCCTCCCCTCCCTGCCCCCTGACCCCATCCCAGCTATAGCATCCTGCACCCTCTTGACCTCACCAAGCATAAAACTCACTGTCATCGGGTTGACACCGACTCCCAGCGAGCCTAGAGGGTGGGGCAGAGCTGCTCCTGGGAATTTCCGAGACTAGGAGCCTTTAAGGGAGTAGAAATCCCCATCTTTCTCCTGTGGAGGCAGCTGTTATTCTCGGCTACTGAGCTTGCAGACGGCAGTCCAGCAAGTACCATTGCACCGCAGGTCTCCACCTCGCCCTGGCTGTAAATGGCCTGTTTCCTTGCCTCTGTCTCCAATCACACAGCACCTAAGAAACCTTCGTGACCCCGCAGAGGACAAAGTACCCCCGCCCCCCCACCCCCACCCCACCAAGGGCAGTCTGATAAATATGCCCGGAGAAGCACACACTAAAGGAAAACAAAAAGTGGAGGCTTTCACAAGAGACCTTCTTGGAGATAATGGTTTCTCTCGAAATACAGAAAGGAGGAATTTCAGACAGCGGTCCCTGGGCGGTGCAACCGGCGACTGCACTCAGCTGTTCACCCAAAGATTGGCCGTTGAGTCCACCCAGAGGAGCCTGGGAAGTGAGGCCGAGGTGAGCCACTTGTGAAAAACATCAGCCCTTGTAGGCCTGACAGAGCACCCTTTTCCTCTATACCGGGGGTCCCCGTGAATTGGCGTCTGTCATCTTTTTTGAAGACGTTGATGCTCACTGTGTAGGTCGGCACCGCGCTCCAGTCAGTGCCGGACTACTGGCCACCCTATAAAACGGAGCAGAACTGGCCCTGTGCGTTTCCAAGACAGTCGCTCTTTATGGGAGTCAAAGGCCTCATCTCTCTTCTGCTGAACAGTGGGTAGTTTCAAACCGCTGACCTTGTGGTTAGCAGCCCAGCGTGTAAGCACTGTACTACCAGAGCTCCTTCACAGAAGACCGTTTCCACCTTTTGTGGTTCCTTGACTTGCACCAAGGAGGTAATGGCCAGCTCTCTGACACTTACTTTTTAGGGTAGCCTGGACCAGAATTGGGACAGAATTGGCCTTTGGGAGGAAAATGACAGTTAATCTATTTTTTAAATTTCTCTCTCTCTCTCTCTCTCTCTCTCCAGCTTTCTCTGAATTGTGCCTCTCTAGCAAGCATCTACTGCATCTCTATACATGAGCCATGTGCTTCAAAGAAAGCCAGGTGCTGCAGAGCGGGAGGGGCCTCCCTCCCAGAGACCTGCTCTAGCCTTTCGTTCAATAAAGGAATAGCAGGGGCGGGCCGGACTTCACAGCCAGTGGGAGATAGAGCAGGCATTAAGACGTAGCACTGTCTCTTCAGCTCCAGGTTTCCCAGAATGCATGCTGCTGCATTGTATTGACTTAGTTTGAAAGTGGACAGAAGCCACTCTTTGCAGACAGCACAGAAGCCCTGAAAAGTGCAGAAAGGCATCAATCATCATTCTGCCACCCAGAGGTCCCCGTTGCTTGTTATCATGTGTGCTAGTCCAGGTAGGCTAGAGAAACAAATTCATAAACACTCATTTGTTTATAAGGGAGAGATATATACAAGAGGAGTAGAACATTGAGAAAGCATCCTAACCCAGTCCAGTCCAAGCCCAATATTAGCCCATATGTCTGATACTAATCCATAAATCCTCTTTAGACTCACGAACCACAGGAAATGACGCCAGGACAATCACAGGCCAGTGGGTGCAGAGTCTTGTATATCCAATGGTGGTAGAAACATCTTAGCACTGACAGGGGTCTTCTCAGTGTTCCTCCAGTTTCCAGGGCTCAGGATCTATCAGCATGCTGCCATGTGTCTTGTCAGCTGCAATGTCTCCCAAGGACTGAGCTATAAGTCTCTCACACCCATGAGAGAAATATCACGAGATTTCCCGGGAGAAAGTCATGCCCACACAGAGATCTCATTGGCTATCTCCAGATTGACAGATCAGACTCCACCCCTACACTCAATCAAATTGGCACCAGAGTACATGACTGCCACACCATGTCACTCTCAAAGCATATTTAAATTGGGATGCTGCTAAAAACTAATATGTTTGTGAAAAATGTCGCATGCCTTTAACTTTCTGTAATATGACTTTTAATGGTAGAAAACTGTGGCAGTCATTAATCTGTGTCAATTTCAGCACAGGGAGTATAGACTGTCAATCTGGAGATAGCCAATGAGGCCTCTGTGTGGGCATGGCTTTCTCCTGAGAATTCTGGGAAGTCTTGCATAATTTCCCAATTGGAGGTGAGGAGCTTATGGCTGAGTCCCTGGCAGACATTGCAACTGACAAGACACAAAACTCAGTCCCTTGGGACGCTTGACTGACAAGACAAGATGGTGGTATGTTGACAGACTCTGAGTTCTGGAGGAGCCGGAGGAGAAGCCACATGGGCTTACCCTGATGGAATCAGACCTCTGGGGCCAAAGAAGTCACATAGAGACCCCTGTCAGTGCTGAGATGCTTCTAACATCACTGGATGCACAACTCTCTGCATCCACTGGCCTGTGACTGTCCTGGTGTCATTGCACATGCTGCATTAGTCAGAAGAAGACTTTATAGACTGGAATCAGACAGATGGCTAATATCAGACTTATGACTTTGGACTAGATGGACTGGGTTGGGATGCTTTCTCAATGTTCCATTCATCTTGTATGTAAACCTTTCCCTTATGTCCACATGCATGTTTATGAATTTGTTTCTCTAGTCTACCCAGACTAACAAAGAAATTCATCATCCTTGTTAAGTAATCAGGGTAATCACCATGCGTCCAAGGCCTAACACCTGTCAAATACTCTCCTAAGGCCCCTACAGCATATTTGAGACCCGCTACACCAGGGCACAGTGATGGGAGCAGCAGGGGTGTCCAAACCAGAGGCCTGGATGAAGAAGCTGGTGTGGATGGAAAAACTGTCAGGACAGAAAGGGAGAACCATGGACAAGTGTCCCAGAGCAGAGGCACAAGGGGACTGGCAGGCTCTGGGTCTGAAATGTGAGCCTGGGGAGTGGCGTGAGGGTAGTGCTGGAGGGTATTCTGGGAGGGCCTGGTGAGTCAGGCCATCAGGACTGGGTTGGCTCAGTCACAGAAGAGTTGAGGGTGGGTGAGAGCTATCTCCTGGGGACAGTGCATCCTCAAAGGCTGATCTTATTCAAGCCACAGCCTGTTTCCTCCCAGCGTGCCCATGTGTACACAGACGGCACATGGAGAAACCTGTGGTTGTGATGTGTCTGAGTTGAGCATGCTAGTCCCGTCGAAAAACAAGTTTGAGTTCCTCCACTTTTTCTCCCCTTCCCTGAAAAGCAATCTTTCCTTGGGAAAGAGGTCGAATACTCATCTGATTTGCTTGGGATTTTCCAGTTGTGTCATGGAAAGTTCCACTCCTGGGGAAACCCCTCACTTCTGGACTCTGGCAGTTGTGCTGGAGGGAAGGCTGATGCCGAGGGGAGTCGGTGTGACTGTTGTGAACTGGCTTGTCAACCACATCTTGACATCTCTTCTGATTTTCAGAAGCTCTCCGGCTCTTTCTTCATAGTCCATTTTCTCCTGGAAGCTCTGCTAAGACCTGTGTCAGGCCAATAGCAACGAGTCTGTACTGACAGGCGGTCCTGGCTGCGAAGAAGGTGCACAGGCCAGGAGCAGACATCTCCTGCCTTGTCTAGAAGGTGGGATTCTGACTACCGCAACCCCCCGGCACACAATAACTACCTCCCAAGGAGTCGGAACAAACAGTTGGCCAAAGAAGGCATTTCATTCAGGCAACCAGCAAGGGTGTGAAAAATGCTTGAGATCACAAGCCAATCGAGCGATGTGAAACAAAACAGGAACGAGGTACCGCCCTCCCTACCCCAAACATCAGAGAGTAAAGGGCGGAGAGGAACGATCGGACCCCTCATGCCCGGCAGGTGAGACTGTAAGATTGTTTGACCACTGTGGCAAGCATGACGGCGCTTCCTCAGACATCTGGGACTAGAGCTATCCTGTGACCCAGCAGTCTCTGGCTGGGTGCCTGCACTCAGGGTGTATAAAGAAGAAGGAGGGAAAACATCTGCAGCAAAGCACACTCATGCTCATTGCAATAGGGCTCCACGTCCATCGGTGGCGGAAGGGGAAACTAAACTGGGGTCTGAACCCCCAAGAACACTGGTGAATCTCCACCACGCCACCTCCTCGTGGCCCAGAGGGCCATGGGGAGCACGGTGCTAAGGGAAGTTCATCAAGCACCCAAGGACAAAGATGAGAAAGGCCCCTGTTATAAAGGAAAGACGAGGATGAAGGTTTCAATACCAAGAGAAAGACGCTCTGAGGGTTATGGAGCCTGGGGGCGTGGTGGTTGTGAGAAGAGCTGGCATCTGCAAAGCCGGCTGTTCAAAACCACCAGCCGCTCTGAAGGAGAGAGACTGGGCTTTCCACTCCTGTAAACGGCTGCCGTGTTCTTAACCATGCTCCAAAATGTCCCAGGACAGCAGGAACCCTCAGAACAATGAGAATGGGTACAACTCCCTATGTGGCCTGCTCATTAGAAAGCATTGCAACAAAGAAATAGGGTCTGGGGCAGAAGCTTCTAGCTATCTGCTGTTTCCATTCTTTGTTCTACTCGAGTCTCTCTCTCTCTCTCTCTCTCTCTCTCTCTCTCTCTCTCTCTCTCTCTCATCCTGACAATTCCGACGTCTAGCCATCCTAGAAGAGGAGGATGCCCCTGTGGGTTTCTGAGACTCACTTTGGGCCGGCATCAAAAGCCTCATCTTTCTCCCAAGGGTTTCAAATCACTGACCTTCCCATCACATGCCAGAAGCCCTCGTGTGTGGATGATAACGCAGCTGCTTAGAATGGAGACTCCCTTCTCAGCCACTGGCTATGGCCATCTGACTCAGTTGTGACCAAGAGGACGCGAGAGGAGAAGAGGGCTATGCTTAGGTGGTGAGTCATCTTGAGCTTCAGAGAGGGAGGGACTGTACTGCAGAGGACCTCCTGAGAAGATAGACCAATGCTGGGCCCCTATCAACCTAGACTTATTGAAGCCACTGGCATTTGGGGTCTCTGCCACATCCTCCGAGGGCTTTATCTCAACCACTACACCAAAGGTCCTCAAACTTTTTAAACAGGAAGCCAGTTCATTGTCCCTCAGACTGTTGGAGGGCCGCACTATAGTTTAAAAAACAAACAAACAATGAACAAATTCACTGCAGGCCTAGGATGAGTAGGCCGCTAAGCAGGACGGGCAGCGACGGCAAAAACACCCAGCGGGCCAGATAAATGTCCTCGGCGGGCTGCATGTGGCCTGAGGGCCATAGTTTGTGGACCCGTGCACTAGACTGTATGAAACTAGCTGTATGTACCTCAGTCTCCTCTTTTTGTGCACTCTTTCTCCTTGGGGTGCCACTTCCCCTTAGAATGAAGCCTTTCTGATTTATTCACCCCCCACATGCTACAAACTGCTCTCAGAGGAAAAATTAAAAAAAAAACACATTCACTATTATTGATATTTAAATAATTTATGAAAGTCCTTGGTATTATAGACCAGTGTCTACAAGCCACCAGGGATTACTGAACAATCTGCTCATACAAATTAGGCCTGAAAGAAATTGCTCCATCAGACACATACTCTAGTTTTTCTTTTTTTTTTTTTTAGATGTTTAAAGCAGAAACCAAGTAGAAATGAACAAAACCAGTGTCACAGCTGCCCCCAGGGACGAGGCCCTTCATGTTCAGTTCTGTGTTCAATCAATCAGCAAGGCTCGAACGAATACCCACGCATCGGCACTGCATGCAGTTCTGGCATACGGTGTGGAGCGAAGTCCATGAACGAACGGGCTTGTAGAGCTCACATTTTAGGCGGTGTGTGAGTGGGAAACAGACACTAAATAAATATATCAATTTAACATGGCACCCAGGGGCTATGTGCCCATGAAGAAGCCCTTTATCAGAAGGTGACCCTTCAGCTGGGAAGGAGCTGCGTGCTGGATAACAAGGAGGTGGAAGATCTGAGGGGAGAGGGTCCCAAGCTGAGGAACAGTCAACGCAGAGCCCAGAGGCAGAAACAAGCCTGAAGTGTGGCAAGGATGGGGAAGACTGACTGGCGTGGCCGGAGCTGTGTGGACCAGGGGAAAGGCGAGGGGGGGATCCTGCAGAATGGTGCAGTTCTGAGGTAAGGGGCGGGATTTTCTCCTAAGCGCATGGAAAGGTCATTTTTCAATGATATTAAGACCTTGATCCTTCACCATCTAGGTCTCTCTCTTCCTTTGCCCTCCATCAATGTTTCCCCCTCTCCGTCACACATACTTCAAGATGCAGGATCCCTTCTATACACGCAAGGAAGGCTACCTGGTAGAAGCAGTCTAGCAATCTACTTCCCTCGCACATGGCAGAAACCTGCACCTTCCAACCAGGGCTGACGAGAGTTCCACTAAGTCCCCAAAAGACAATTTCCTTCCAGCACATTACCTCCAGTGTGAATCTCGATACTTACAGTCCAAGATGGCCCATTAATACCATCTTTGCCACTTCTAAGTGGCCAGGTGGTAAGGAAGAAGAAAGGCATGGGTGGCGGTCATGTGCTTATGTTAATTTCATGATTGAGATGTAGGGGTGGAGTCTAGCCTGCTAATCTGGAGATGGCCATTGAGTAGCCAATGAGGCCTCTGTGTGGGCATGGCTTTTCCTGAGACTTTTGGGAAATATCACAGTACTTCCCTCATGGAGATGAGAAGCTATCTTCCCAGTTGTTGAGAGTTAGTCTCAGAGACAATGAACTACGGACAAGACAAGATGGCAGTGTCCCAGGAGAGCCAGAGGAGAAGCCGCACGGCTTTACCCTGATGGAACCAGACCTCTGAAGCTGGAGAAGCCACGTGGAGACCCCTGCCAGTGCTGAGTTGCTTCTACCACCACTGGATGCTGTTGATGGACCCTGAGCCCTGGAAGCGAGGAGCCCTGGGGAGATCCCTCCTAGCACCGGGACTCTGCACCCACTGGCCTGTGACTTTGTGAGTCGGAAGGAGACTTTATAGACTAATATGGGGCATATGGGCTAATATCAGACTTATGACTTTGAACTGGAATGGGCTGGGATGCTTTCTCAATGTCCCATTCCTCTTGTATATAAACCCTTTCCTTATATCCATATGCATGTCTATGAGTTTGTTTCTCTAGTCTACCCGGACAGACACAGCATGCTTAGTTTCTTTTTAAGGCATCTTAGGGCTGATAGAACAATCTGTGCTGATCTCATTTGCATCAGTTAACCACGTGGTTACCCCAGGGAGCCTGGTGGGAAAACATATCTTTTAGCTAAGTGGTAATGTGTCCCGGTCAACACAGATCTACTCCTCAACGAGAAGGAGAGCTAACTTCTGTGCAGCAGCTAGCTGTCTCTGCCATGGGGCCCTCGCTAGCCCCCTTTAAATCACTGCATTTTGTCCAGCCAACAGACTCCGCCGGTCAGAAACTACTCTGAATGATCACAGTCCCAAGTCCTACTTAGTTTGCTTTGGGGTTGGTTCAGACTGACAGCAACCCTACAGAACAAAGGAGAGCTATTCCCTTGTGTTCCACAGCCGGCATCTTTCTGGGAACAGACGGCCTGAATGCCTGCACCACCAGGAAACCAACCCTGAATAGTACCACTCTGCATCGCCAGGGTTCCACAAAGACTGATCACAGCCTATGTTTATTCAAGACCTACCATGTGTTAATCAACGGTGCTAGAGACCTATGCACTCATTATCCAAAGAATAAAACAAAACAAAGCCCTGCCACTGAGCCGATTCCAATACACGGGGAACCTGTTGGGTAGGGTAGGGTAGAACTGCCCCTGTGGGTTTCTGAGACCATCTCTCTTTGTGGCAGAAGAAAGTTTCATCTTTTTCCTAAGAGGTGGTGGGTTGTTTCGAACTCCTAACCTTACAGTTTGCAGCCTACTACATGACCAGGGCTCCAGACACTTAGACAACACTCGGAAATGTGAAAATACACAAATAGCTTAAGTGTGAGTAAAGATGATTAAATGTCTCCTTGACGGAGGTTTTTCCAAAGAATCAGAGACAGACAGTGATGACAATCGTCTGAATGTTGTGCCAGCAGTGAGAGCTGAGGGCTTGAGGACCACAGAGAAGAGAATTGTCATCCCTCCTGGGAAATCTGCTTAGAACACTCCTCCATTCCCCGCAACTGACCTGTGAAGGGATGGCTTTCGATCCAGCTGGTTTTAATACGGTCCGAGAATTATGAGGAGATCAAGCTGTGGGTCCAGACAGAAACCAGCTGGAGAGATGATTTTCGTAATTTACTTTGGGACACTTTTGGCATTGCAGTTCTGACCCCAATTGTCTGTTGGCGTGAACTTGGCCCAGCAATACGTCTGCAGAAAAGTCCTTCAGGGAAGAATGCTCAGTCTTCAGAAGAGAATTTTATGAAGACCACAAAATAGCTCGGTGCAGACAGACAAATGCCACACAACAGCACGAGCATTACATGCAGTTTCATTCATTCTGCAAGTATGTACTGAGTGTCTCCTCCAGAGCAGACACTGTCCAAGTCTTGGGGAGACTGGGAGATAAGATGACCAAAGCCTCTGAGCTCAGAATGGGAAGTTAAGAAGGCTCATGATTCATCAATCAAGGCAAATAGTGTAAAAGAGACTTAGGGCCCTAGGAGAGCACAGCTGTGGCAAGCATATCTGTTTTGGGCTTCAGCAAGAAAACCAACTTGGGTAAATGGCCATTTGAAGATCTATTTTTTTCTAAATCCACTTTAGTAAGGGATAATTGACATGTGATAACGGAAACTGAGCTAGCTGCCATGTCATCCAGTTCCAACTCATGTCAGTCCTATCTGTGTCAAAGTAGAGCTGTGCCCCAAGGACTTTCAATGGCTGGTCTTTCAAGACTCCATCATCAGGGTTTTTCTCCCACGGTACTTCTAAGCAGCCGAGTGCTCAACCATTTGTACCATTCAGGTATTTCTTGTTGTTGAATTGTACCAATGAGTCCGTTCCAACTCTTAAGGGACCCCATGAGCAACAGAACAACACACTGACACTGGTCCCGTGCCATGCTCACCGTCATTCATCTGTATGAGCCCGCCCTTGCAACCGCTGTGCCCACCCACCTCATTGAGGCCCGTCCTCTTTTTCAGTGGCCTTCTATTTTATCAAGCAGAAGGTACTTCTCTTGGGAGTGGTCCCCCCAAGAGCATATCCAATGTATGTGTCTTGGTTTCCTGATCACTGCCAACATTGGCGCTGATTGTGCATTCAAGGAAAACAAGATCTTGGCTCCAGTTGTCGTGAGGCTGATTGGCTTGGTTGTGATGACTTTTTTTTGTTTGTTTTCTTTACATTGAGTTGTAGGCCACACTGATGACAATAGTCTTTGTTCTTCATCAGCAAGTACCTCAAGTCCTCTTCGGTTTCAACCAGTAAGGTTGTGCGATCTCTGTATCACAGGTTGTTAAGGAATCTTCCTTTAATCTCGATATCATGCTCTTCTTCATATATTCAAGATTCTTGGATTATTTACTCAGGATACTGTATGAATAAGTACAGTGAAAGGATACAATCTTGGGGCTGAGCCCTGGTGGCGTCATGATTGTGCGCGGGACTGCAGCCCACAGGGTTGATGGTTCAAATACTGCAGCAGCTCTCCAGGAGCAAGACTGGGCTACCTACTCCCACCAGGGCAGTGATGCCACAAAAAAAGAAAGAAAGGAAGGAAGGATACTGATCTATACTGTGGTAGCTAGGTTGTATCTCAATTAGATACTCTTGGAGAAGGGGGTTGGGGCTCAACCTGTCAATCAAATGGTCACTTGATGACATCCTTTGGGTGTGACTTTTTGTATAAGAGCAAGTTTGAACAGAAGTGATCTCTCTGTGTGTTATTTCCCCTTCCTTCTCAATGGGACGTCACAGGGACTCTGTGTCTGCTTCCAGGAACAGTATGAGAATTGTCTATGCCCTGCCATATTTCCACTGACCTTTGATCCCCCATGACTATGCGTCACCAGCCTATGATCTCTATGTTTCCTGCTTCACCTTTTGGCATTGTGAGCCTGCACCTACATGAGCTTTAAAAGGGGTCCCGGCTGGCACTGAACCTGTGGACATGAATTGAATGGGATGGGACACCTTCTTTATAGAAAGTTGATTCTTGATAGAAAGTTCTTTCTTGTACATAGATGAGTGCCACTGGTTTGCTTCTGTAGATAACCCAGCCTAACACACATACCTTTCCTGGTTTTAAGCCATGAAGGATCCCCTTGTTGTTGGAATGACTGTCTCTTGGTCTACGCCCAGGTTATGCATGAAAACAATGAAGCACTCTAAAATTCCCATTACTTGTCATCCCCCTACTTCATTATGACCCACACAGTAGAATACTTTCAGCTAAGGTCTATCTGACCTTCGGGATGACACCCCTCATTCTATGTCCTTTACCACTACTTGCTAGTCTGTTTTGACCTTGTGTGGCTTATGTGATGCTGGAAGTTTTGCCACTGGTATTTCAAATACCAACAGGGTCATCATTGATGAACAGGCTTCAGTGTAGCTGCCAGACAAAAAGAAAATAGCAATAAGGACCTAGAGATTTACATTCTATATGTGTGTGTGTGTGTGTGTGTGTGTGTGTGTGTATGCCAGTGAAAAACTTTCTGCATAGCAGGGACTCCTTATCTACAACAAAAATGAAACAATTTTAATGTTCTCAACAAGAGAACAGTTCATGAATTTTGAGTCCTACTTTGACCATTACTGCCACAATCAAGATGTCTATTCCCGTCCCCCACCCCCACCCCCCTGAGTTATCCTGATACAACCCTCACTGTCAATCCCAACAACAATCCCAGTTCTTTGCAAACAAAGAACTCATCAGTTATCCAATGCTATGACCTAGATTTATGTTTCTTAGGGTTTAATATAATGGAACCATCACAAATATACTCATGTATGTCTGGCTTCTATTCTTCACAGGATATTTGTTGTTGTTGTTATTGTTGTTGTTGTTTTAGATCATTTTATTGGGGGCTTATACAACTCTTTATCACAATCCATACATAAGTCCATTGTGTGTCAAGCACATTTGTACATCCGCTACCCTCATCATTCTCAAAATATTTACTTTTTATTTAGACCCGTGGCTTTGGCTCCTTATTTTTCCCCTCCTTCCCCACTCCCCCCTCCCTCATGAACTCTTGATAATTTATAAATTATTATTACTTCGTCATATCCTACACTGTCCGATGCCTCCCTTCACCTACTTCCCCAATGTCCATACCCCAGGGAAAAGGTTATATGTAGGTCTTTATAATCAGTTCCCCCTTTTTACCCCACCTTCCCTTCACCCTCCCAGTATCAACACTCTCACCACTGATCCAGAAGGGATCATCTGTCCTGGATTCCCGATGATTCTAGTTCCCATCTGTACCAGTGTACATCCTCTGGTCTAACTGGATTTGTAAGGTAGAATTGAGATCATGATAGTGAGATAATGCTTTGGAGGAAGCATTGAAGAACTAGAGGAAAGTTGTGTGCTTCACCACTGCTACACAGCACCCTAACTGGTTTGTCTCCTCCCTGTGACCCTTCTGTAAGGTGAAGTGCATTACCAACAAATGGGCTTTGGATCCCCAATCATACTCCCCCTCATGTACCAATAATACAATTTTTAGTTCTTTGATGCCTGGTATTTGGTCCCTTCAACAACTCGTGATGTTTACTTCCCCATCATCATATATAAATATATTTACCTATGTACATGCTGTATTTAGACCTCTATAAATGCCCTTTGCGTCCTATTTTCCCTTCTATTTCCTTTTACTTCCCTCTTGTTCCACTATCATGCTCAGCCTTCATTTGAATTTCAGTAATTTCTCTCAGTTACCCTACCGTTGATCAATCCCTACCAGGCCTCTCACAACCTCCTTACCACTGATTTTGGATCACTTGTTGTTCCCTTATCCCTAGGTTGGTCAACACCACCTCCTTTCTCTCATCTCTCCCTCTTCCACATCCCTGATGGAACCATCGATCCCATCCTTTTCTCCTCCAGACTGATCATACAGTCTATCTTATCTACATAAACCTGGCAAAGATAATAATATGTACAGAGCAACAAGACATAGCAAGATCTCCATGCTCTGCTCCCTCTGCTCCTCTGCTGCATGCTCTTGATGTTTTCCTCTGAATGGTAGGATCAGACCAGATGCAATCCTGACACTGTGTCTCTATTGTTGTCCCCTATAGGGTCATGGGTCAGCAAGGGACATTATGTCTCATAGTGGAGCTGGCCATCTGGTTCTCTCTGTGTGTTGGCTTTTTGAATGGGGATATCATCCTCAAGGCATGGTGGGCCAGGATGCACTCCATTCTCTCTTTCTTTCTCCCCCTTCATTTGCTCCCATGTGCTCTGGTCAGACATGGCCCTCTCCCCCACGCTTGAGTGCTGTCCTCTAAGGCAACAGGATATTTTTTGAGGTACATCAGTGTTGTTATTAAGAGTTCATGTCTCTTTTCTGATGAGTAGAATTCCATTGTGTGGTGATTCTGGACTCCGTCAATTCATCGGCTGATGGCCATTTGCCATTGTATGAGAATGCAGCTACTTCTAACCAGTGATCTCTCCCCAGAGGTTGCATTCTCTTCCTATCTGTTGTGTACAGGGAGCAGTCATCTCCAATCTCTCTCGCAGGCAGCCTCCCACTTTGTCTAATTAGAAGTATCTCCCATCCACACAATGCTGCAGTTGGCAGCCCACCAGGTCCCTCTGTGCAGCGGGCTGCTTAGCTTGGCTACTGTGACTGGTGAAGAAAACTGAGCTATGTAAGAGGAAAACAGGAAACCTCTCTTGCCAAGCCTACTGTGCGGGTGCCCTGGGGATTTAAATGAAATTAATGACTGCCTAATGAATTAATGAATGATTTAATAATTAATAGTGAATAAATGAATGCCTCAAGCACAGAAACAATGTGAGGCACTGTTTCATTCTGTCATATGTTAGGTCCCTATGGATTGGAACAGCAGTGACTGCTTGATGTTTTTTCATCATTTCTGCCATAGGATTTAAAGGTGATAGGGCCTAAACATTTATGTTGGGAATTAGACAAACAGTGGGATTTAGTTGGTATTAAAATCACTTGAAGGTTTCTTCGAGATGACTCTGTATCTTTAAGAAAGAATCTGCAATTGCCGTTTAAGAGGATTTTAAAATGGTAAGACCAGTGATTTCCCAGGGAGAGTGTTCTGCTAGCCTGAGACCTGTTAGCAGCTCCTCTAAGTGAGTGATTTGTATGGGGAGAGGACCACTCATCTGTCAGGTTACCACTCTGGGGTGGCTTCCATATTGCTGTGATGCTGGATGCTGTGTGATGGCTATTTCCCATACCAACAAGGTGAACAAGTTTCAGTAGAACTTCCATATCTGAGGAAAAAAGGACTGCCAATCTATGCCTGAAAATTAGACAATGATCACAGCAGAATGTTATTTGCACTGAAGACAAGCCTCCAGTCTAGAACCCCAAATTGAACACTCTTGTCATATAGGCAATTCTGACTCATACCTACTGTAGATAGGGTTTCTGTGGCTATAAACATTTGCAAGAAGAAACAGTCTCATCTTTCACTCAAGGAGTTGCTGGTAGGTTTGAACTGCTGACCGTGAGGCTAGCAGTCCACATTAACCCAATAGTACCACCCAGGCTCCTTCCTTAGGCTAGAAGGCACTGAAAATACACAGTGGCCAACAATGGTTGTGGCCATATCACTGTTCCAAAAGATGGCAGAGGACTAGGCAATGCTTTGTTTTTATCATGCATGGAATCACCATGAGTTGTAGAAAACTCTATGACAGTTAACAACCACATACGAGGAAAAAATGTGATTCTGTGAAGGTTGCTGTTCAAGACACATTAGTACACAAAACCTCATTTGCCTGGACCCCTGCCACTCAGAGTAAGCAGAAGACTTGCTCAGCCAGGTCGTGTCCATGCCAACTCTCTTAATTTAGAGCTCCATACAAGTTGGAAAGTATTTTTTCCCCATTTTTCCCATTTT
>PVJH01022659.1:0-36174 GCA_004026705.1 Nesogale talazaci
TGATGAGGAAGATTGAAAAGGAGGAAGAACAGCTCTCATATGAAGACCCCGATAAGAAAATCTACCACCTGTGTATTGTCAACTTGGTGATAGGAACACTTTATTGCGCCAAAGGAAATTATGACTTTGGTATCTCACGAGTGATCAAAAGCTTGGAACCTTACCATAAAAAGCTGGGAACTGATACGTGGTATTATGCCAAAAGATGCTTTCTGTCCTTATTAGAAAACATGTCAAAACACATGATTGTGCTTCGTGACAGTGTTATCCAAGAATGTGTCCAGTTCCTAGAGCAATGTGAACTGTATGGCCGGAACATACCTGCAGTTATCGAGCAGCCACTGGAAGAAGAAAGACTGCACATCGGGAAGAACACAGTCACGTATGAATCCAGACAGCTAAGAGCTTTGATTTATGAGATTATCGGGTGGAATATGTAGTAATGATTGTTAGCAGCTTTTGCCCCAGTGGCTTTATCAGTATTTGACATTCTTCATCTGTATTTATTATTTCAACTTTATGCTGCACTCTGAATGAACCTAATTCTAAAATTATAATAAAAGTAATTATATAAAACTTGTTTTGAGAACCTCACAAAATACAACATAAGAGTTTGAACTCCATAAGCACTTATGAAAAAAATGTTAACAGGAAAAGTGGCTTCTTGTTAGTATTTGCCACGCTGAGGTGCTTCTTCTTTGTAATCGTTTGTGATTTGCTCTTTCTTGGTGGGTCCCTGCCTGGCAGGATTGCATGGACCCGTCACCATTGAAATACAAAGGAAGTAGTCATTTCATAAAACTTCTGGGCTTTAATCATTTCAGGTGTTCTTTTCCCACAATACTATTTGTTAATTTATAGTGTGTACATTCTGCATACAGTTTATGATGTTTGAGAAGAATGTTACAATCATGGTTCTGTGATATAACATCATGAAACACCACAGGAAAATTTTCTAAGCCATCTATTTGTTGATAATTTGAATATATAAATAAGGTATGCTCCTTCTGTTTTTCGTAACTACTTTCATTGGCCTTTTACCTCCCAAGTTACCCACAGTGATTTGTAGCAGAGCTCAGTTCTTAAATCTTACCCTGGTGGTGTACAGTAGAGCCCCAGACCTCAATACTAATCCATTCTAGAAGGAGCATCGAGATGTGACCACCAAGTGTTTACCCTAAACTTGCCTTTTTATACAAAACATTACACAGAAATTTCAAAATAATATTAATAAGAAACACGACATTTTAAGAGTTTATAACAACTGCAGTAGGGCCCATACCTTGAGATGGATGAGGATCTGGATCTGGATCTGCAGACACGGATGTGGAGATGAGGAATGGAGAGAGAGGCCTTGTTTGGAAGGGGAATCCCCTTCCATAAAATCAACGGGTAGCTGTTTTTCAGCTTTTTTCCCTTCTTTGCCTTTTTTTCACTAGGACCTGGCTGCCTTTTTCTTTAAAAAAAAAACAAAAAAAAAAACTAATGTGGTTCTGTTGGTGTTTCCATAGCTTTTCTAAAAGGGTTTACTAAATTATCAACGCTATGGATAACAGTTAACCTGTTCTTTATCATGATGATTCTTTTCAAAACTCTTTCCTAAGACCCATGTTTTTATCCGAAAAACAGTGCAAAACGCCACAAAAACTAAGAAAATTATAGGAAAACGTTTGAAACACAGCTGCCAAAGGTTTAGACCACACATTAGCAATGCCAACTACACCAGGTGACCAAAACATGAACTGCTTCTTTTTTACAAAAATCACCTGTATCGGGCTGAGCCCCGGTGGTGTAAGTGGTTCAGTGCGGAACTGCAGCCCGCGGCCTTGGCAGTTCAAATCCAGCGGTGGCTCTCAGGAGCAGCACTGGGTAGCACCCACGACCACCAGAGGCAGTGATGCCCCCCCGCCCCCCAAAAAATCATCTGTATCAGGTCGAATTTCTATGATTCTTTCAAGCTCTGATGCAAAATGTTCTGGACGTTTCACATCAAAATCCAATTATGTCGAGTATTGATGCGGTCCAGTACTGGGGTTCTATTGAATTCTAAACCCTGTTAATGCCAGTGTTTGTTTCCTTGTGATAGGCTAGGGAAGGGGAAAATACTGTTATTTCCATTACCCCGACAAGCTTCTATTCACATCACAGATGGAAAAATCAGTCATTGGATTCCCAAACCTTAAGTGGTAAACTCATAATTCCCTTCCACACTCACAATCCATACATTTTGGGGGTTCTCAGTGGAAACCTCACCCATATTGCCCAAGAATTTTATTTTCTGGACCCTCCAAGTGTTTCACTGCTCCCCCAACCCCTCTGCTGTTGAGACTTGCCACTGTCAATCCCCGCTTGACTTTCCTTAGGTGGATGGGGGGAGGGAGGGGGACCAAAACTAGTTGAGTCATATGAGATTGTTGATTTTGAAAATACCTGACCAGTAAGAACAGTAATTATTCAGTCTAATGGCTGCCTCTCCACTGAAAGGTTGAAATTCTCCCGTGATATTTTTCCCTCAGATAAGAATTACTTGTATGCGCAAGATAGCTGCGACAACCTGAGTGCTGACATTCCATCAAATCCGTGACAGGGATGGTTCCTCGTGAATCTAATATATGGGCTTTAACTTGTGGCACTTAAACTGAATGTTCTGAGCTGCTTTCATTTATCCAGTTTGTAGTGATCCCATATTTGAAATAAAACTGAAAATATCTCTATTAGGAGTTTATTTGCTGTGTACAGGCAGTCCCCAGGTTGTGAACATCAGACTTACAGCCAACTCATACTCTTTAATGAGTGTTATATAAATTTGTCCTCACTCTGAAATGATGGAAACCTTACTCACAAATTCTTCACCACTATCACCTTTACTTGTCGTACACGCAGCTTTTAAAGAATTGAAAAGCCTCCCAGCTGTTTCTTGCACTAAAGTAAGGCTAAACAAGAACCATATGCACCTGTATCAGCTTACCTACAAATGTGTCTAAGAGGCACATTTAGAAACAGATCTAACTCATAACCCAGGGATTACCTGTATTTGAAAAACTTTTCCACTTGCTTAAAAGTAGGAAATACTGGATTCTTTTGCAATGATAACCAGTGCTTTATACTACACATTAATTTCCAAGGCCAAACGGAAAATATTTCCTAAAGTCCTCTGTTTCCAGTTCATTTAGTGCATGGCAGTGAGGATGTAGAACCATCCTGATGGTTACAGATGGAGAGGTCACCTGACCTTGGCCTGGCTTATCCAGGGTTCTCTCTACACCAAAGGCACCGTGGTGGTGGCTGAGCATGCTTATATCATAATGGATTTGTTATCCATCTTTTCTGTGTGTCCTTGATATCTTTACCTGTTACACATTGAACTTAGTAAACATTAAAAGTATAACAAAGGTTATATTTAAGCAACTTTCCTTACAAAAGGGCACAGAGCATGTAGTGTGAAATTAATGAGAGACTATGTGATTTGGGGCCTATATCTATAACTGGGTTTTACCCATTAGTCATAACTTCTAGAGATGCCTTTGTACAAGAAAGTAACCCTGAACTGTGGTTGGTATTTGAACCTGAGACTGTGGAAGAGCGTGTGGCATGAGCCAATGGACTCTTGGCGTGGATGTGTTTGCCTTCATCAAATGACGGCCATGTCATTGATTCCTAGCTTAGGTCTGGCCGTTCTCTAATCAGAGCCTAAACAACTCTAATCTCAGCATGGACAGCTGCGTCTGAAACTCTAACTTAACTATCTGCCCGCACACCATTTCGGAACCTCCACAGAGTTATATTTGCACTTTGGTGTCCTAAGACCATTTGGAAGCACAAATACTATATATGAAAACCCCAAACTCACAGCTGTCAAGTCAATTCAAACTCAGAGTAGCCCTACAAGACAGAATGAAACCGCCCCTCTGCATTTCTCTTGTCAGGAGTAGAACCCTTATCCTTCTCCAGAGGAGCAGCTGGTGGTCTCAAACTGCTGACCCTGAGGTAAGTAGCCCAATGTGTAACCCACTACACTACCAGAGCTCCTCCGTTGGTGGGGTGTAGTAGGTGGTGGGGTAGAAATATTTTCTTTTTCTTCAAGTTACGAGGTTAGGTTGTGACTTAATTTTTCTTCCAAAAGTTGGTTGGTTGGTTGGCTGCTTCATAAGTTTGTTTTGTTTTTTGGGGGGTTTTTTTTGGCATCACTGCTCTCTGGTGGTGGGAGTAGGAGGCCCAGCCCCACTGCTGGAATTGAACCTCCGTCCCAGTGGGCTGCAGTCCCGCACACAACCACTACGCCACCGGGGCCCAGCCCCCGCTTCATAAGTTTTAAGATCAATATTTTACCTCATTTTCCTGAATTGATTGTGACTTTTTAAAAGTGCTGACAGATATGCAGTGGAGTGGAGAAGCATTTTAATGTTTCCATGTAGGGGAAAAAAAGCCCTTAACACAATGAGGAGGCATAAGGTGTGAGTCTCAGACCTTCCACAAGCTAGCTTTAGGTCCCAAGAATTCTATTTATATCTTAGGAATTACACAGTATTTTTAATTACTGTATATTAGCTACAATTACTTCTGACTCGAACATCTGATTTTATATAAGCCACATAGAAGATTACATCTTTTCTGACCTATATGTATAAAGTACTCTATGAAGAAATGAAAGATATATTTATAGTTCAAAAGAATGTTTGCTGGTATATTGGCCTACATAAATGTTCACTAAGATAAATGTTTGTTGCTGTCTTATAATTGTGACCTATATCAATTTCCACTAAGGATTTTGGATTTTTGCCTTTTCTACTCTGAGCTTCTGTTTATAATGGGCTTTGACTATATAAGGCAGCCCTTATTCTCTGCTAAGGTTGTAAATACATTTTGTGAACATTTAGAAATTAGTTCTCTTAGCTTTTACATTCAGTTTATCTACTAAAGTCTAAAGTTGTTGGGGGAGAGGGGGTTGGTTTCAATGCTTACCAAAAATGCCATACTACTCCCGGCTATTATAATGTGTGATTCCTCCCGTTCCCCGCCCCCCCCCCCAATTCTTCTTGAAACAATTAGTGCCTCTCCTGCTCCTGAGGTAAAGGTCTCCAGCTGCCAGTACCTCAGAAATCTGGAAGATGAAATGGAGACTTAGCTACATAATTTACTTCACAACCCACCTTGGGTCCCCTTCATGTCCAAATCTCTGCAGTTAATCAAACGTCTGCTGCCTTCAAGGGAAGAGCAGTAATGGATAACAAAGTCGAGGTAACAGATGACACAGCTACTTCTGTGGCTAAGTCACCACATCAAACCATCAGTCCTTTCCCCCTTGTTTTCATTATACACTAGGAGGTCATGCAGACTTTCCAGGTAACAAACAAAGCCAAGCTGACGCAAAGACAACCCCCAGTTTATAAAACTTTCTCCTGTAGCCTTGTCTTTTCCTGCCTTCGAAAGGTCTATGTAAAAGATAGCGCTGTTTACTGTTGCAGAATGTATCCCCAGATAAGAAATGAAAAATCTATGCCCCTTACCATCCTCCTTTTTCTTTCTCTTTTATCTCCGATTTTCTCCCTTTTGTCAATTACATGGACATTCTTTTCTGATAGCTGGCAGTCGAATCCCCAACCAGGTTTAAAGCCCGCATGTGAACACTTAGTAGCGAGAAGCTAGTGATTAGCTCTGGGATCATCAAGGTGACTCTAGAAAGGTAAAAGGGAACTTCAAAAAGTGTGTGGGGAAATGCAGCTTAAAGTTAATGGGGGTGTTCCATGAACTTTTAGAAACCTTGTGCATAGATTTTTTTTTTTTGTAAATTAAGATAGTATTTACCAATAAAAATTAAAAAACAACCTCACCATTATCAAGTCAATGCTGATCCATCGTGAGCCCCGTCAGGTTTCTGAGACTGTAACTGTTTAGCAGAGTAAAAGCCCTGCCTTTCTCCCAAGGAGCTGCTGTGCAAATTGATCTCATCCCTCTGCATAACCACCACATCATCAGGGCTCCGACTCATCAATTAAAAAGTGACTCAAATTGATTAGGAAGACCAGAGGAAATTTTGAGAGGACACACAGAAGCCAATGGATCTATCAATTTTGTTGAATGCTGTGTGCTATATTTGCCCATTTATACAACCCTCTGGAGCCCGGGTGGTGGTGTGGGTTACACACTAGACTACTAATAGCAAGGTCAGCGGTTCAAAACCACCAGCCACTCAATGGGAGAAAGAGGAGGCTTTCTATTCCTGTAAAGAATTCAGAAACCCACAGTGGCAGTCCTACTCTGCCCTATAAGACCTCTGTAAGTTGGCACAATTCAACGAAGAAGAATATAGAGTTTGGGAGTAAGCTCCATCTTTTTCTTTTAAACTATCTGTGACATTCATAGAAAAACAGTGATTGGAATTTTAAAGGGGTACAATATTGCTTATTACAATATTCTGTAACATGGCAGGTTAATTTTAAACACTTGCTTTTCTGTACTCATAATCATGTCATACTGAAAAAAATAGGGCCAAGTGTTAGCCCAAAGGGCATTAATTAACCATAGGCCCTCAGTACTCTTAAGTAGCCCTCAAGGCAGAGTGGTTAAAGTGCCCAGTGCTGCTTGTCCACGTTCCAACCCAGCATCTTCTCCAAGGGAACACAACGTGGCCACCAAGACCAAACCTTGAAGATCCTAAGAAGCAGTTCTACTCTCTCTTAGGAAGTCACAGGACTCTAAATGGGCTTGAGGGCAGTAGGTTTGGTTTGGTCTTTATAGACAATGGCCTTGCTTCAGTGTTTTCCTTTACTCGTTTCAAATTGAGGGAAATTTTATATAACATTAAGGGTAAGTTTCAGTCATACAAAGGGGTACCCCAAATAAATGTGAATTGCACTGGGTGGAGCAAGGCTTTTGTGATAGCACCCATTTTTCCCACTAAGTGGGCATTAGTGCACTCAGTGGCATCACCTGGGAAGTTTCTCTCTGGTCACAGTGAAGTTTTTCCATAACACTCAAAACTCATTTTTTTAAAATGTGTGTGTGTGTGTGTGTGTGTGTGTGTGTGATGGCTGATTTAAGAGAATGGTGTACAACTGTGAAATTTTGTTTCCTTCTGAGGAAAAAAAGCCACAGAAACTGTTGTCACGTTGAACGCAGCTTACAAAGACAGCACTATGGGGAAAACTCAAGTGTAAGTGATTTTCTCATTGAAAAAACGGTGAAATGTCGATTGATGACAAACCTTGTTCTGGATATCCTTCAACTCCAAATGGACATGCATTTAGAATAAAGTGACCAGATTTTAAGCGGGACACTTTGACCAGAAGGAGGGGGTGGTTCTTGATTTAAAATTTTGGTCTATATGGAGCAACAAAAATGTTCATAGAATGCAAAAATAGTATTGTAATATATTTATTTAATTTTAAAACACTGCAGGACATTGTTAAATTGTTAAAAAGCGGGACATCTGGTCACTTTAATGTAGAGTTCATTCCACCAAGTCAGACTGCCTAATCAAGCTTTCTATTTACAGGTTCTGAAGATTGTGTAACAGTGTGTGACAACAAAGACTAATTTGTGGCACACAGGGGACTGGTTTTGCCACCATGACAATGCACCTGCTCACGCATTATCTCAATCTTCCAGTTTGGGGCAAAAAACAGCATTCCTGTCTTGCCTCATACACCTCACTCAATGTGTGTCCCGGCCAATGGGTCCGTAATCCGCAAGTCCTGGATGGAGGAGCGGGAATTTGGGAGACAGGAGACACGAGAAATGGAGACAAGACAGGATTCTGATCAAGTCTCATTTATTAGGGAGAAATAAACCAATTTTATAGGGTAAGCAAGCCTAGGCAACAAGCCGAGGCATGAAACATAGTGATCTTCAAAGTTAACAAGTGAAGGTCAGCACTCCTGCAAGTCAGAGAATAATCACAAATGCTCTATTCACTAACTATATCATCTTGTCAAGCCTCAAAGGCCAGGGCCGTCCCTACAACCACCCTCCAAAGGAGGCCAGCTCTCCACAACTCAAGGTCTATGCAAGTTACAAAAGTAACAGACCACAAAGCTCAGGCAATAGACTGTGACAGAGTTCAGGCTACGTGACTATAACCAGGTCATGCATGTCCGGGCTGGATGGCTCTGGACAAATGTGATTTCTTTTTTTTTCTGGTTCCTTGAATGCAGAGGAACTTGAAAGGATTGCAATTTGATGACATGGAAGAAGTGAAGAAAAAAACAAGAGAGGTACTATTATCCAAACAGATGAATTTGAAAAATCTTTCCAAGAATGAAATTGCAGATGTGACAAATGTATTAAGTGCAATGGAGAATACTTTGAAAAGTGATAAGATTGTTTTATTTGGGCTGAGCCCCGGTGGCGTAGTGGTTGTGTGCGGGACTACGGCCCACTGGGACGGAGGTTCAATTCCAGCAGTGGGGTTGGGCCTCCTACTCCCACCACCGGAGAGCAGTGATGCCCAAAAAAAAAAGATTGTTTTATTTTTTTTTGGCATCACTGCCCTCTGGTGGTCATGGAAGCTACCCAGCCTTGCTCCTGGAGAGCCACCGCTGGATTTGAACTGCCAGGCCCGTGGGCCACAGTCCTGCACTCAACCACTACACCACTGGGGCTCAGCACAAGATTGTTTTATTAAAATATGTAAATACATAGCTTTGAAAAAAATTCTGTTTGGGGGGGTGCCCCCTCAAGTATTGGACCCTAACCCAGGGACTTATTGTGCCTCAGATTTTAATCTACTTTTAATTGAGATTCTATTGGTTCTTTAACTAAATTCACTCCTTGGATTTGGACCAAGACTGAGTGCATATGGAAGCCCATTCTATAGCACCACAATGTATATGTCTTAGAAATTACTAGAAAAAAATAATACTCTATGTGCATTTCTTTTGGTTGGGGGGGAGGGGAGGAAGCATCACTTCCCTGGTGGGAGTAGGAAGCCCAGCCTTGCTCCGGGAGACCTGCTGCTGGATTTGAACCGCCAACCCTGTGGGCTGCAGTGCCGCACACAGCTACTACGTCCCTGGGGCTCAGCCCAGTGCATTTCTATTATAAAAGATAAGCATTTGTTACTTTTCATTGGACCCCTTGATAACTTGATTGCAAGCATTTTTAGGTGAACACATAAAAACTGTTCAAAAGAAAATTAAGCAAGTTTGTGAAATCAGCACATGAATACCAATCACCGGGATCCTGTAGCCCACAATAAAAAATAGTTAACATGAGACTACACCAACAGGACTCTGAGGGACCCTCATGGCACAGTGGGTGAAGCATGGGACTGCGACCCACAAGGCTAGCAGTTCAAACTACCGGTTACTCTGCGAGAGAAAGATAAGGCTCTCTGCTTCTGCCCCAGAACCCCTAGGGAGCAGTTCTGTTCAGTCCTGCAGCGTCACTAAGAGTTGAAATCTGCTGGATGGCAGTGGGTTTGGAAGGACTCGAGTGAGGGGTTTCCTTTTGTTGTATATGGGGTTGCTATGAGTCTGAACTGAGTGGGGGCACTAGCAAGAGGGAAGGTGTGGAAGAAAGCACTTATTGCTCTATTTTGATTTCAATGATTGGAAAAGACCAATGCTTAAGGGACACACGACCAGTACTCCCAGCAGCTACAAGAAAAAGCATCGCCATCTCCTGCAGAGCCCGCAACCTGGTCAGACCTTGTTAAAAAAACAAACTAACCGGTAAAATACTGGCTCGTATGTTTGTCTCTCTCTGCTGTTTAAGGTCAGAGGCAGTTCTGGGAAGACTCCTTGGTCCCCGTTAGCCCTCCTTTGCCAACGCCACCCCTAGACTTTCTACTTCACTGTGGAAACCTGTAGCAACCCTGAGGGATTCCAAAGCTATGACTCTTTATTGGCGTAGAAAGTCCCGTCTTTGTCACTCAGAGAGGCTGGTGGTTTTAAACTGCTGGTCTTGTGGTTAGCAGCCCAAGGCGAACCCACTTGTCCCATCCTTAGCCAAGTCAGGAAAGGCTGCGGCAAAAGGTGGCCACACTCCAGCACTGTGAAGCAAAGAGAGTCTCAACCATCAGAGCCAACTGACTCGGAGGAGCTAGATTCTGCTTCACCTACCCACCGAGGTTAAGGCTCCAATTACTCCAATTACTTTTGTGTGTGTTTATTAGCAAAGACAAAACCTTTTTCTCTAGTCAATGCAGCATTTTCACTTCCAGCGCTTCCTCCCTTGCACTGATGCATTCCAGTTTAAACTTTTAACAAAGTTCCAAACGAGAGAGGTAAACTATATGACTTGGCAAAGGTGCTAGAAGCAGTTATTAACTCCTTTTAGAAATTAAGAAAACGATTTTACCATCATAAGATTTATAATAAAAAGACCAGCACGATGTATAAAACTGTTCTGGAACCATCACATGGAATATAAAGTGGGAACGCATAAATACGTTCTTCTATTGTGCTTCTATATTTTTTGTCAAGACTTAGACATGTTTTTGAAATTACAAATCAGGCATGATGATAAACATTTGGAGCACAGCTGCAAGGAGAGCCTACACACAGAGCCCAGGATTTTTGACCACCTCCTTTCTTAAATCCTAACACTGGGGTCCAAAGAGATGATCACAAATCCAACTGGTGACAAAGTCAGGCTCAGAACCCAGGACGCCCGGTTCAACTCTCAGACTCTTTCCCTGCCCCTTGGTCACATCCCTCCTCAAAGCTTGTCTCGCCCAAGTGTTGCCAGACTCAGTGCCGCGCCTTTCCTCCTCCAGAGCGATGGCATCGCCCACTTCCACTGCTGCCGACTGTTTCAGTAGCACCTGCAGTAAGTGGTCTAGCTTATATACAATGAGCGTGCGATCCAGCAACTCTATCTATCTATCTATCTATCTATCTATCTATCTATCTATCTATCTAATCTAAGAATCAAACAGATATTTAGCATTTTTCACACTAGCTATATGGCACAGCTAACAAAAATTTCATCATCAGATGAGTGGATTAACAAGATATGGAATATTCATGTCTATCTTGATAAGATAGGCAGGATAAACAATCCCAAGAAGAAAACAACAGTACAAACAGTTTCGGAGGGACCTGGGAGAGGGGCAGGTGGGGGAAAGGAAGGAGGGAGCAACAAACGCAGGGACAAGGAAACAATAAGTGAGCTAAAATCGATGGTGAAGAGAGCATAGAATGCCTGGTGGGGTTGGATCAAGCTCAGTGTAACCGAGAGGAATTACTGAGAGCCAAATGAAGGACAAAAATAACAGTGGTGTAGGAAGAATATAAGAAAAAATGGAAGAAAGGCAAAAGGCATCTATAGAGGATAAATATAGGCATAAACATATGTACATATGTTTTATCTAATGATAGGGATATAGATCAATTATATATATTTATGCTAAGTATTAAGGTAGCAGATGGACCTTGGGCCTCTACTCAAGTGCTCCCTCAATGTAAGAAAATTTTGTTCTAATAGGCTGGCATTCTGTGATACTCACTTTCCTGACACAATCCCTGAAAAAATGGTTGCATAAGCAAATGTGGTGAAGAAAGCTGATGGTGCCCAGCTATTCGATGATATAGTGTCTAGGGTCTTAAAGGTTTGAAGGCTTAAAGGTCTTAAAGGCTTAAAGGCAAGCAGCCCTCTAGGCAGTAAAGCAACAAAGCCCACATGGAAGAAGCACACCAGCCTGTGTGATCCTGAAGTGTTGATGGGATCAGGTAACAAACATCAGAAGATGCAAAAGAAACAACCATACCAATGCAAACAATTTGGGCCAGGGTGGAGACCCAAAGCCCATCTGTAGATAATTGGACACTCCCTCACAGACAGTTTTGCCAGGGTGCAGTATAGCACTAACGAAACATACAACATTCCTCTAGTTCTTTAATGCTCCCCCCCTCCCACTACCATGACCCTGGTCCTACCTTACAAATCTGGCTAGACCAGAGCATATACACTGGTACAGATAAGAGCTCTTGACACTCAAAATCCAGGACAGATAAACCCCTCAAGAATAGTAATGGGAGTAGTGATACCATGAGGGTAGGGGTAAAGTGGGGAAGAAAGGGGGAACCAATCATAATGATTAATATATAACCTCCATCACCCCATTGGAACAAATAACAGAAATATGGGTAAAGGGTGAGGGTGGAAGGTGGGGAGGAGGGAGGGAAAAAAAGAGGAACTGATACCAAGGGCTCAAGTAGAAAGAAAATGTTTTGAAAATATGAAGGCAACAAATATACAAACGTGTTTGATACAATCGGTCTATGGATATGAGCCCCCAATAAAATTACATATATATTAAATATATGCATATGTGTGTATACATATATACACATACATGGAATATGTATACAATGCAATTTTATCCGGACATAAAAAGGACTGGGTTTTTAAATTTGCAGTAGGCTGAGCCCAAGTGACATAGTGGTTGTACGCGGGACTGCGGCTCACTGGAATGGAGGTTCAATTCTAGCAGCAGCTCCCCAGGAGCAAAGACTGGGCCTCCTACTCCCGCCACCAGAGGGCAGTGATGCCAAAAAAACAAAAAACAAAAAACAAAAAAAACTTGAAGCAACATAGATGAAATCCTGGGAACATTTTGCCAAAGACAAATAAAACATCATCCCACTTACATGAAGTATCTAAAATGGGACAGACAGAAGGGCAAGGGAGGAAATTGAGAATTAATTGAGAATTAATGGTTTGGGGGGGAGGATTATAAAAAAGTGTTTTGGGAAAAAAATTGTGATGATAGTTTCACAGTACTCTAATCACTGCTGCAGAATTATGTACCTAAAAATTATTAAAATGGCAAATGTCATGCTATGTGTATTTTAAAACACTATGGAAAGAAGGCTGCTATGAAGTCAACCAATGACGAAGTATTTCCCTTAAACTAAACAAACCCTACACACAAATAAAATGAAACTCCTAAGCTCTTCTTCAAGGAGGATCCTTGGAGTGGGGGGCAGGTTTCAGTGTTTGTCTAAACTCTCCAAATGCAGCCTGTGAACCACTGATCCATGCCCCTTATAACTCTCTTTTCTGTGCTTGATTTAGGGTAGGCATGTGACCCAACCCTTACCAAGGCACAAGAGGCAGTCTCCTGGAGGGTTGATGGGAAAGTTGCTTTTGGCAGTGAGTCGATGATGAAGGCGCCCTTCTTTAATTCTCCAGGCATTGTTGCCTCGAATCTGCTACCATCTTCCTCTGAGCATCTTGTGACCCAAAGACCAACCTAAGGGCAGAGGTGGATTTGAACACACACACACACACACACACACACACACACACATCCTGGAGAGAACATTGAATCCTTGCCATCTCTGCACCCCTGTTTTGCTCACCCCAAATCTCCTGAAGAACAGGCGTAATGAATGGTCCTATTGTTTAAACTTTGGCGTGGCTTTTGTCTGTTGCTTGAGTCTAAAAGCACCCAGACCACCCTTACCTTACATAGATAATGCTTTATATCTTTTAATATCTGTGATTTGGGTGAAAATGTACAGAGAATATAGGTTTCCATTCAACAGTTCGTTCGCTTTTTATTTCGTGGCTTTAGCTACCACCCCCTCGATGTTATAGTTTGAATGATGTCCGGGTGATGGTTCATCATTAGGCATGTTTTCAAATAATCGGGATATCGAATTCAACTTGAATTAGAGCCATCGGTACTTTTGACCAAACTCACTGTCATTAAGTAGATCCGACTCATCGCGACCCTCTAGGTAGACCCAGAGTGGATCTTCCGCTGCAGGCTTCTGAGACTGTAACTCTTCCCAGGCCCCCAAAGCCTCATCTTTCTCCCCGGGGCGGGGGGAGGGGGGTTGAACTTGCACGTGGCAGCCCAGTATGTAACCCAGCCCAACACCAGGGCTCCCACCTCACTCACTCCTTAGGACAAAGTTAATTGACCTTGGTAAGGATGGTGCCTGATAGCTTGACTTCGCAGGTATGGGCATTCAACCCGGGCCTTTCCAATTGCCGCAGCGACTGCTGAGGCTGGATGTCTTCGTTCCCTTGAGAGGATAGCCCCTTCTGTTGACAAGACAAAGTGGTTCTACTCAAATGAGCTAGCCCTAAATCAAAAACTTGCTTTAGGGCTGAGCCCCGGTGGCGTAGTGGTTGTGCGCGGGACTGCGGCCCACTGGGACGGAGGTTCAATTCCAGCAGTGGGGCTGGGCCTCCTACTCCCACCACTGGAGAGCAGTGATGCCCCCCCCCCAAAAAAAAAACTTGTTTATAGCCCTGTTAGTGAACCCACAAACTGAACACACATGAATACAGTGACTCCCTTGGAGAACAGATTCTTTAATTTCAGGATCTCCCTCGCCTGCCTACAGGATCGTTGCCATAAAAGCTCCATAGAAATGAAGGACAGTGAGCCCAGAAACAATGGCGGGTGTGTTTGTTTCTGTAAGTGCAGTCAACCCCCATGTTCAAATGAGACAAGGGGATCTTTTCACGACTTTAGTTTGGTTTGGGCCCTTTCTGCCATAAGGGCCTGCTTAAAGGGAAAATGCCATTAAAAAAAAAAAGAACAACACTTCCGTTCTCCCTGAGAATGCTGCTCACGCGCTGTGTCAGGCTCAAGGATGCTGAGCGTGGCTCATCTTGGTTCTCCAGAGAAGGACATGGGGGATTCAAATGCAAACCGGATGGTCCACATCCCATCAGGCGATTGGGACAGTTGATTTACTCGTATAATCTCTTAAAACATCTCCCAGGAGAGGCTCCGCGACAATTTATGACGTTCCCCTGCCATCTCTGGGCAAAGCAAAACTCCTCTATGACATTGGAGACCCCTGCTTCCTGGCTGACGTCAACTCAAGGCCCAGGAGAGTCTTAGAGGGGATCTGGCGGGCTCTCCGGGGCTCCCATCTGTTTACAATCAGAAAAGCCTCTTTGGAGAGCAGAGCGAATGCAGAGCCCCCATCCCTCCCCATGGGTCTGGAGCCCGGCAGGCGCCTCTCAACTTGCTTTTTAGGGTCTCCTGCTGCTCGAATTGAATACGCTGAATTTTGCCAGAATAAGAAGGGATGTAAAATGGCATTGTTTTAACTTTGCCCTTCCTTCCTGTTTTCCTTATTGTAGGCTGGTTTAGAGCTAAAATTTAAAATCCCTGTGATTCTCGAAACCACTTTTGCAACTGTTAACAAAATAAAAATCCAGTTATTTTGTGAAAAGCTTTCTGGCTATCAGAAAGCACATTTATTGCCTATCAGGCAGCTTTCATTTAAAGAAGCTCGGTCTGAGTTCTTTAAGCATGAAGTTGCTTAAAACATGACAATATTTTGGGCCATGGGGCTATTTATTCACTTCTCATCAAAGGTCAGCAGAGATGATTTTAATGGGTTAAAATAAAGGGAATGGGGAGGTAGTAATGGCAACTAGTTTCCAAACTGATCCTTTGGCAGCTCAGCTTCCATACAGATAATCCAGTGGAAATAATTGGGGGGTCATCATGGTACCAAATTATAACTCGCTGAAAATTGTGTGTATTCATCCAGCAATAAATGCATAATGGCTGCCTTTCTTAGAGAAGAAAGCTTGAGTCAAGGCCCCAGGAATGCTTAAGAAGGGGAAGGAGTTCATGTAGATCAGCCTCTTTCGCATCTCCATCACCACATAGGTATCACAGACTTCACAGTGTCTGAACAGAAACAGACCCCTCATTCTATTCCTCGAGGAATAATGTATAAAGTATGTTTTCATAAAACGGGCTTTCTGTGCTTATGTGCCATTTCCTCAGAGAAGACTGACTACAAGGATAAAATAGAAATCACACTGTTGTCAATATCCCTCAAGCCCCGATTCCTAGAAAAAGATAAACAGAGATCTTTTATTTGTCCTGTCAAGTCAGTTTGTTTCCATATGGCTGGCTTCCTGGAGCTCGGCATCAGTGAGGCAAGGTCCCCAGTGAAAGAGCGACCGCTTCCCTCGTAGCAGCGGGAAAGGAAACGGAGCACTGAACCCCAAGACTGTGGGAGCCTGGGACGGAGACACGGGGAGCCCTGGAGGAAGAGGGGAGACACGGGAGACACAGGGGAAGGGGCAAGTGGAGAAGGACAATGAACAAGTTGCCCTGAAAGGAAAGAGAAAAGCATCCCTCTTATGTTCACACGCAGGAGTCCTGGGGGCAAAGTGAGTTCTGTGTTTGGCTTCTCACGAGGAGGCCAGCAGTTCAAAGCCACCAGCCCATCCAGCGAAGGAAGTTGAGGCTTTCTCATCGCATAACGAGCCACAGTCTCAGACTCACAAGGGGCAGCTCTATCCTGACTTACGAGTCAGAAGCAAGTTGATGTCAGTGAGTTCCGTTTACATGTTGCATTGCCAGCCCAGCATTTTGTCATACGGGGGTGGCCTGTGTGTGGCTAGGCCCTGGGTCAAACACCAGCAGAGTCACCCTTGGGGAACCAGTTTCACAGGCATTTCCCGACTAGGACCAGGAAGAAAATCCTGTCAATCGACTTAAGGAAATTAACCAATGAAAACCAGACAGACCCTAACTGAGTGTGGTCTGACAGAGATCGTGCTGGGAGATGAGCCCCACGGGTTCGAAGACATCCAAGTCAGCCGGGGGACCAAGCAACAATGAGCTTCAGCATCCCAGCCAAGGTGAGCAGGGCTCGGGACCAAGCAACGCTTCCCTCTGTTGCCTGTAAGGCTTGAACAATGAGCAACAAAATATTATGGCTGCCTACCTCAGTGTTTTCTGTCGTATGGTGCAGACAGGAGATAATTAAATGAGATAAATGTCATTGGCACACAGCTATGCATTTCTTACTAATGGTGATGTATTTATTTGGTTGTGTGTGTGTGTGTGTGTGTGTAAACCTACCACACACATAAAGCCTGAGCTTCCATGAATTCTATTGCTTAGGTCAAAGCTATACTCTAAGTGAATTGATTGAGGGGAAAATGTTAAATAAATATTAAGACATGTAATCTTGACTATATAGAGTCATATTAGTCATAATATTCAGACTAAAGTTTAGGAAATCTTCATTTTAGGCAAAAAGCACACAGAATTTCATGGGAGGCTTCTGAGGAGAACCTCAAATTTCACTAGGCAAAATTGTAGGTTTTTACACATTATGGATTCAGTCCGCAGTTGTCAAAACCCAAACTAAATTCATTGTTACTCAATGGAATTCAACTCATAGTGGGCCTATAGAATGCTCCATAGAATGTTCAAGATTGCCTTGGTTTGCGTTGGAGGTTACATGTTGGACTGTAAGCCATAAAGTCAGCAGTTCAAAACCACCAGCTGCTCCATGGGGAAAAGATGAGGCTTTCTGTTCCTGTAAAGAGTTAGTCTCGGAAACCTATGTGAACAGTTCTAATCTGTCTGATAGGGTCACTGTGAATCAGAACAGGCTTGATGGCAGAGAGAGAGAGAAATTGTATGTGTGTGTGTTTTCAATCTTCCGGGTAGTAGATTACAACACCTTTGGAAGGCTGGCAGCTTCAGACCGCAGCCCAGCACTTGAAGCTCAGGGGCCTGACATTCCCAGAAAGCTAGCTCGGAAAGTACGTAGGGCATTGGGCTGCCAACCACAGGGACATTCTGTCAAGCTCCTTAGTCCCTCTGCAGAAGGAAAACGCAGCTGCCTGTTCCCATCTCGAGCTACAGTCTCAGAAACTCTCGCTCTGAATCAGAATCCGCTCAAGGGCACTGGGTTTATTGTTACATGTGCCTTAAGAGCATGTTGCCTAACAAATGTATCTGAAAGCACATTCCCCCACCCTTTCCAGATGTCTGTTTCCTTGTCTCAAGAGTGGAGACTTGAGATGCGTTCTCCCCGTTCCCTTACAATTTTCCTGTTTTGATGCTAAGGTTGGTTCCCTTCCCCACAGTCCTAACAGGTTTTGAGTTTGGGGTGTGTGGCCAGTCCTGCCACTAGAGGGGGGCCCACTCTGCTCAAAAGCATGGCAAACCATCAGAGCAAAGTCTGCTCCGGGTTGGCTTTGGCCTCTTTTTGCTTCTCAGGGTTAAGAAAGAAATCAATAACCCTAACGCCCCGCCCCACTGTGGGGCTCATTCCAATTCAGGGTGACCCGCAGGACAGCGGAGACCAGCTCCGTGGGATTTCAGAGAAAGGATGAGATCTGACCTTTCTTTTGCAGAGCTGCGGATACCTGTGTTCCTTCCACCCCACCCCATTTTTAGGTTCCCAGCCCTGAGCTCAGCCCCCTGGGCCACCTGGCTCCTCTTCTCTGAGTTCGTCCTTGTAACGTGGCACCACTCTCAAAACTCACAACTGTCCAGTCTATGCTGACTCACAGTGACCCTGTCCGGCAGAGCAGAACTGCCCCCTGTGGGCAGAAGAAAGCCTCATTTGTCTCCCTTCAGGCAGCTGGTAGTTTCAAACTCTGGACCTTGTGGGTAACCCGACACCCCCAGAGAATGTTACCGGTGTGGAAATACTACTCCACTTAAGCAAAAGGTCACTCCAGTCTGCCCCATCAGCCCATATCGGAGCAGAGCAGACTGCTCCCCAAGGTTTGGGGACTGTGACCTTTCAGAAACGCACAGCCCATCAGACTGTCTCCAAAAGCTGCCAGCTCAGTGGCCGAGCGCTTAATGGCTGAGCCACCCAGGGCACATCATTTCATCTCTGAGCCTCAGCTCCCTGCTCTGAAATAGAAAAGCACAGGACCAGGGCTGACTGCTGACTGAGGCTCTGTTTGACGGAACTCTGCCGTGTCTAAATGGCTCTTGCTTTCCCTCCCACCTGCAGGTCTTTCCAGGGCCTCCTGTTTGTGTCATTGCCTTCCGTCTTCTTTATGATCTTGATGGGTGTGCCCCCGTGGTGGGCAGCTGCTGGACTCTCGCAGGAGGAAAGGCTGCTGCCTAGTCCTGCATGTCCCCAGGATCCAGCGTGGATTTGTCACGCGGTCATCGCTCAGATAGATTCCTTTGGCTGATTCCACAACAACCCCAAATAGCCTCCCCTTGTCTGAGTCTGGGAGGTCACTGGGACCTGTTCAGGATTACAGCCACACAGGGGTCCATGTGGTGACTGAGTGTGCTGGACATGGACTCTGAGTCCCTCCTAGACCCTCCCTCCAAAAAACACAAACAAGTTCACTGTCATCGCAAGTCAATTCCAACTCAAAATGACCTTATAGGGCAGGGTAGACTAGCCCCAGGGAGTTTCTGAGACCGTACCTTTTTGTTTTGTTTTTTTGCAGGGAGGCATCACTGCCCTCTGGTGGTGGGAGTAGGAGGCCCAGCCTTTGCTCCTGTGGAGCCGCAGCTGGAATTGAACCTCCATCCCAGCGGGCCGCAGTCCCGCGCGCAACCACTACACCACCAGGGCTGAGCCGAGACCATACCTTTTTACAGGAACAGAAAGCCTCACCTTTGTCCCCTGTAAGCAAACCAAACTCACTGCCATTGAGTCACCGCTGATACACAGCGACCCCGGGGGGCTTCCGAGACTCTCTTTATGGGAGTAAGAGCCCTGTCTCTCTCCCGCGGGTCTGGCTGGCAGTTTTGAACTGCGGACTATGTGGATTGCAGCCCGATGCGTGACCACTGCCCCACCACATCGTCTTTTCTCCCCGAAAGTCTACATCGGAACCACCAATGCTCCTTTCAAAGTAGAATCTCAACCAAGCTAAACCCACGGTGGTCCAGGTGATTCTAACTCACAAAAGCCCGAGTAGGACCGACTACCTTCAGAGGGGACGTATGCCAGGTTCTGGTTTTACTCTCCTGGTCTTGTCTTCATTTACTTCAACGTCAGCCTACCCTTGCCGATGAACCATTGGTGGTTTGCTCCACAGTCTGCTCCTGGCTTTGTTTGGGCTGACGATATCGAGCCTCTCCAGTCTCTCGTTCCCCAGATGTCGGATTGGCTCCTGGGTTTTCCATGTCCATCACAGGAGCCCTGGTGGGGTCATGGTTACAGGCCTGAGCTGAAAGCTACAAGGCCGGCAGTTTGAAATCAACTGCGGCCCCTCAAGATAAAGACATGGTCTTCTACTTCTGCAAACAGTGCCAGTCTCAGAAACCCACAGGGGCAGTTCTGCCCTGTCTGATATAAGTTGGCATCGACTCAATGGCCATGGCATCCCACCTGGTGAGGTCCATTTATCTAGCTGCCATTGATGTTGTGAAGAAACAAAAAGGGGGTGCGTTTCTAACTAAGAAGTTGTTGTTCTTGCAAAATTCTATCACACAGTGTTCACCAGGGCTGTATTTTCCAGCTACTGTTCCCTCCTCTGAGTTTTCAACTTTTCCATTCCAATCAAGAGTCGCTGCCAGTGCATCCTGATGGCATGTTTGACCACTCTCAGACATTAGCAAATGATTCATCGTTGGTTTTAGTGGCTGGCGCATAAGTTTGATTAATAATCCTATTAACCAGTCTTCTTTATAAGCATATGGATACTATCCTATCACAGATAGCATTGCATTTTAATATAGATCTTAAAATGTTCTCTTCTGGTGTGACTGCAATGCCATTCTGCTTGGCTTTGTCATTCCTGGCATAGTAAAGGACGATTGTCTGATTCCAAATGACCAAGACACATCTGCTTCAGCTCACTGGTGCCTAGCATACTCCATCTTTCTGTGTTCCATTCAATTTTTGACAACTTCACAATTCCCTACTTTCTTATATCATATATTCCATATTCATACTATTAAAGGGTTTTTTTGTTTGTTTGTTTGTTTTGGGGCATCACTGCTCTCTGGTGGTGGGAGTAGGAGGCCCAGCCCCACTGCTGGACTTGAACCTCCGTCCCAGTGGGCCGCAGTCCCGCGCACAACCACTATGCCACCGGGGCTCAGCCCTTAAAGGGTTTTTTTATATGTTTCTTTTTATTTTGAAATATGTCCCACCTGAAAATGAAAGTTCCAAAGTTCTGTTCATTTACCTCATGAAGGTCAGTGCTACATTGGGGAGGCAGCCCTTCCTCAGTCTGATTCTGAGTGTCTTGGAACCTGGGAACAGAAGGGGCTCATCTTCTCTCACTGGTTCAGACAGTGACCCGCTCCATTGAGAAGGTTGCTAGGGGCTAATTTCTCAGCAATGTGCTGCTTCTTCTTACTCTCTAATCCATCGGGTCTACAAGTTCCCCAGAGGCCTCTTCTCCCTATGGCCCTGCTGGTGTTTTAGACGCAGATGACACAGCTTCCAGCATGCCAGCAGCAGGCAAGCCAGCAGAGTACGACAGACTCACTCAGCTCCCCAAGAACTCACCTGTCCATGATAAAAACAAGAATCGTGTGTACAAGCCAGAAGTATACATGCACCAGTAAACGAAGCCGCGTGCAAGGGCTACAGAAGTAAGGGTGTTTTCTCTCTCTTTTTAAAGTTCAGAACCATTGTGCAAGAAGCACGATTCAAGATGGTGTGTGTGTGTGTATGTGTGTGTGTGTGTGTGTGTGTGTGTGTGTGTGTGTGTGGTTTTATTTAAGCCCATTTAAAATGACAGAGGAAGGTTTGTGAGTATCAGACTATGGCCAGCTGGAGACGTTCGTGGGTGGAACGGCAGCAATCAGGAGTCAGGCACACATGTTCACCTCCAGGGCCCCTGGTTCCTGGTGTGCTTCAGCTTCGCAATAAAGCTTCTCATTTTTCAGGATATTGAATTTGAGTTCAGGAGAAGCAGACATCATGTAATCACAGTTTGGAATAACAGTGTTTATCTAATAAAAACCCACAGAGCTCCTTGCCTTCTCCCACTGCTCCACCCCAGCCCCTGCCCCAACACACACACACACACACACACACACACACACACACACACACAGAGGTAGGAAAGGGAAAGAGTTTCAAAGAACCAAGGAGAGGAAAGGGAAGAAACAAAGAGTCATTGCCTCTGCTTCACAGACCCATGTGTAGAACGGGTCCTGACCCTCACGCTTCCTCTTCAGCTGGCTTCGCTGCTCTGTGGAGAGGACAGTTTCCCTCTATTCCCTTCATGAAAGCGATGTTAAAGAGTACGTGCGGATGGACCCTAGACAAGCCTCTTCTAGAGACCCATTCTGACATCAATGACCCATTCTGACTGAGTCCTGTCCTGCCCACATGGGAGTCTGTTTCCTCCTGTTGCACAGGACAAGTGTGGGGGTCTTCATGAACCTTTGGTCCTGGCTAACCATATAAGCACCAGGACATCCTAGGTCAGGTCAGCACACCTTTTGTCTCTTCCCACGAAGCTCAGAGCCCTGTGCTTTCCACTCCCCCTAGAGAGCTGACATTAAAAGTAGTTGAATCCTGGGGACTGTTGGGGCAAAGATACACACCCACGCATGCTGCTGTGGGTGCTTCACATTGGCCTTGCAAGCAAGCAAGCAAGCAACAGGATGCAGAACTCTGCTGCTTCTTGCTCAGACTTCTGCTGACTATTAACCGCTCTTGAGGTCAAGGTCTGCCTGATTGATTCCTCCAACTGGGTGAAGCAACAGGACTTAACCTGGATCATTCCCATAGCCCCAAGCCCATGTATGAACTAACAATCCCCACTTTTCCCCCAGAGCCCACCTCTACACCAAAATGCCTACAAGAGGGTCAGAATGGTCCTAGGATGTTGATCCTTTATTATTTTACTTAATGATTCTTCTGTATTCACCTTCATCTTCTCTCTAAACCACCACCCCACCCCCCACCCTGGGCAGAGCAGCAAGGAAGTCAAACACACTATTTTGAACCCAAACAAAAGGGGCGGGGGGTTATTGACTCAAGAAAGAGTGAGGGAAGAGATAGATAAGGTCTTTAGAAATATTTCTCAAGATCAATTTTGACTATATCAGTCCTAGAAATGGATGGCTGTCAGCCTGAAAGATATCAAAGGTGAGGGAATGGGTAGTTCACCCTGATAGAAATACTGAAAACTGGGCCTGACCAAGACAGCAGGTCCTTCCTTCTCCACTCGGCAAGGATCCTGCCTTTCCTGCTCCGTGATGTTTGCACAGCAACAGGCATCTCTGGCTATTTTGCCCCCAGGCGTTTCTGTAGACCCAGTGATGGGAATGGACAAGAGGAAGGAAGTGTCTGTATACCTGAGGGCACAAATGTTAGACTGGGGACAGGGCCATCCTCCTGTGAGAGGCCTACGTCTCTAAAGTCAGTGCCTTTCAAGCTTTGGGGCCATGTCCAAGGGAGCTAGATTTCTGACTTGCCCTTATCTAGGTAGTACTTCCCCAAACCACAGAGCTTGGCCTGGACCAACAGACAGTCTAATCCCTGCCTGAGGGAGGGGCATCACCTTATGGAGTGGGCTGAGACTCAAGAGTTTGAGACAAAGTAAATTGCAAAAAAAAGTCCTCCTTCCTCAGTCAGTGGGGATTACCTGCGTAATTACCTGTGTTAGTATTGGCAGACTAGAGTAACAATTTCATGGACATTCTTATGGGTATAAGAAAGGGTTTTATATAAAAGAGCAATATTATACTGAGAAACATCCCAGCTCGGTCCAGATAAAGCCCATAAGTCCAAATTTAGCTCATATGTCCAATACTAGTCCATAAATTCCTCTTTAAACTTACACAACCATGCAACCATGCCAAATGCAGGGAAATCACAGTCCAGTGGGTTGAAAGTCATATATCTGGCAGCAGTGGAAGGATCTCAGAGCTGACATGGGTCTCCATGTGGCTTGTCCAGCTCCAGCACTCTGGCTCCATCAGTGTGTTTCCATGTGGTTTGTCAACAGGAGTATCTCATAGGGAGAGTGTCCCTGGATTCCAGTGAGTTATTAGTCTTCTTCAGGCCTCCAAATGCGGTCATCAAGCTGGGACCTGATGACAAGCCAGACTCTACTCCTTCACAAGTTGACAGGATATTATGCAACACCTATCCTCTGGAAATGGAGGCGACTGAGTTTGGCTATCTACTGACTACACTAAGGCAATCTAGAGACCTATTCCGGGTCAGCTTCTAAAGGAATTCTGTGGGAAGATTATTCCACATTAAACCCTTAACCAAACATCCACAATGTAAATGTGCAAGGGGATATCCCCCCCAAAACTAGAATTGCACTGGGTGGAGTGGAGCTTTCATAGGCCTTATTTTTACTGCTAGGTGAGCATCCAGCAACTCCCACTAAGTCCACCAAGTGACGTCACCTGGGAAGGTTCTCTCTGGTCACAGTGAATTCTTTTCATAAAAACAATTTCAGGGCTGAGCCCCGGTGGCGTAGTGGTTGTGTGCGGGACTGCGGCCCACTGGGTTGGAGGTTCAATTCCAGCAGTGGGGCTGGGCCTCCTACTCCCACCACCGGAGAGCAGTGATGCCCCCCCCCCCAAAAAAAAAAAAACAAGAAAAAAATTTTCACTTGAACTTTGCTTTTTGCGATGGCCGATTTACGAGAACAGTGTGAGGCTATGAAATTTTGTTTCCTGCTCAGGAAAATGTCCCAGATGTTGAGCACAGCTTACAAGGACAACGCGATGGGGAGAACTCAAGGGTACAAGTGGTTTTCTACTTTCAAAAAAGTAGAAATGTCAATCAATGATGAAAATGTCGACTCGTGGTGCATTTGGCATTCACTCCACCAGGTCAGGCTATTAATCAAGCTTTCTCTTTAGAGGGTCTAAAAAGATTGTGCAATAGTGTGTGACAGAAAAGGCATGGGGACTAGTTTTCCCACTTGGACAATGCACCAGCTCATGCAGCCACTTCAGTGTACCAGTTTTTGACAAAATACCCAGCATGCCTCTCTTGCCCCATACCCCTGACCTCACTCCAAGCAACTTTTTGTTCCCAAGAATGAAGAGGGGCATGAAAGGACAGTGGTTTGATGACATAGAAGAGGTGAACAACGGGTACAGATAAGAGCTGGAAACACAGGGAATCCAGGACAGATAACCCCCTCAGGACCAATAAGGAGAGGAGCCATACCAAGAGGACAAGGGGAAGTTGGGGGAAGAAAGGGGAAACAGATCACAATGATCTATATATAACCCCCTCCCAGGGGGATGGACAACAGAAAAGTGAGTAAGGGAGACATCGGTTAGTATAAGATATGAATAAATAATAACTTAAAAATTAACAAGAGTTCATGGGGGAATGAAAACGGGGGAGGGAGGGACAAAATGAGGAGCTGATACCAAGGGCTCAAGCAGAAAGAAAATGTTTTGGAAATGATGATGGCAGCCTATGTACAAATGTGCTTGACACAATGGACATATCTATGAATTGTGATAAGAGCTGTATGAGCCCCCAACAAGATGATCTTTAAAAAGAAGAGGTGAAGACAAAAACGAGGCAGGTGCTGTCAGTCATCCAAACAGCTGAGTTTGAAAAATGTTTCCAAGAATGGAATTGCAGATTTGACAACTATATGAAGTGTCATTGAGAGTGCTTTGAAAGTGATAAGTTGTTTGGTTTAAAAAAAATTTAAATACATAGTTTTGAGGGGGGAAATTCCAGTATTGTGTACTGCAAATCTCAGTTGCTTTGCCACATGAAAAGATCAGTGGTTCAATGCTGTGGCCCCAAAGTGACTGTTAGTCTCTGCATCTTCCCAGGGCATCCTGGACCTGGGTGACAGTGGCCACAGGCATGAGGCATGGGAATTGGAGAACTTCAGGGAAAAGTACCACTTTTTGCCACTGTGACAAGCAGAGAGAGAACGGCAGTCTCCCTGGGTCTAACCAGCCTGATGCAGCCCGTCCCTCACACCTGGCTGCTACAAATATTTAATTCCCGTAATTACCCCGTGAAGCAGGTTTCCTTAACAGCCTCCTGTTTTTGAGGTAGGGCACACTTCTGGCACTGTAGAGAGCTTACGCACACCTGCTCAAGGTCACTTCGCTGGTAAGGGGAAGCAGGGACTGGAGCCCAGGCAGTGTGTCTCCAGCATCAGCTGGCAAATTCTGCAGTTCGCACCAAAGAGCAGGAAATTCCAGCAGGTGAGGGCTGAGGAAACTTCACGCGTGTCCAAGACGTCTCCAAGTCTCTGCCAGCCAGCAGTCCCCCTTGTCAGCTCAGGCCTCCACAGCATCCAATCACATATTCTGTCCCACAGGACAGGGCCATTTGGGGGCCATTTGTCTGACCAGAGGGGAGTCTCAGCCAAAAGGTTCTGTGAATTCTTTTGGGAAATACGCTCTCACAGTGTGCATCACCTGGGCAGCGTAAGGTGAAAGGCCAACTTTTCTGCAAAGGGGGGCACAGAGGGTCAGGATGGTAGTCTTTTCCTCCTCACGGTGGCCCTGGCTGCACCCGAGCACCCGAGGCGGCACTGGGGGTGGGGGTGGGGGGTCACCAGTTTGACAACTCATTGTCACCTTGCTCCCCCCATGGTCCTCCTCCCATACCAGTCTATCCAGAATCCGTAGTCCTGTCTATTATCCATTTTAATTATAGAATAATGTGACCTAGTTGTGAGTTACTTAAATGTAACATTAATAGATTATGTGAAGACTGACAAGAAGATTGGTCATAAACTCTACATTGAATTATAACAGTACCTTTTCTGATTTTTCCCTGAGTTATGACTTCACTCTCAAATAGTAATTGAAAAAAAAAAAAGGACCACAAGCGCTACTGACCACAATGCTGTAGCTAAAACGCCCGAAAATTTGACAAGGCGGGGATTATAAATACTGATAGAAACAAAAACAACAGTATTGATTCTTGCAGATGCAGATGAAGCCACATGATTCAAAGCTTTGTTGTAACTGGGACATATTGACAGCTCTGACTGGAGCTCCTTTGGAAGTTCAGAAAAGTCGATCGATGTACTGTGTCAGCCCTGTAAGGATAATGCCCTACATCCGATGGAGAAAGGACACTGTGCTCTGTGGAGCGCTGACACGGTGACTGAAACAATGGGCTCAGATACGACAGTTGAGAGGATGGTGCAGACAGGGCTTCCTCCTGTTGTACATAGGTCACTGCAGTGGTTAGATTTTATGTCAACTTGAACCTGCATGAAAGTCTCAGGGTGGAGTCCAACCTGTCAATCAGGTCACAGCCTGATAACACCTGGGTTGGGGGTATGGTCCTTTAATCAGAGACACTGAGAACTTCTCCCTCTGAGCCTTTGTCTTCCTCAGCCATGGGTCTCTGCGTCCACCTCCAGGGGTGGCCCTTCCCAAAGCCAAGAAGGACGCTGCAGGCACCCTGCCACATCCCCACCCAGCTGGGACCCACACAAGTCTATACCTACCAGGCCCACCAGGGCAGGCCTATGAACTCCCTGCTTCCTGCTTCCTAGACCTGCAGCTCTGTGAGTCTGAAGGGCTCCTGAGAGCATTGAACCCACGAACTTAAGCTGGTCTGGGGTGGGACGCCTTCTTTTATAAAATTACTTCAGGCTGAACCCTGGTGGCGTAGTGGTTGAGTGCGGCACTGCAGCCCATTGGGTTGGCGGCTCAAATCCAGCAGCAACTCTGGGCCTCCCAATCCCACCAGAGGGCAGTGATGCCTCCCAAAATAAAAACAAACAAAAAAATTACTTCCTGATATAAAGTTCTTTCTTATCGATATATGAATGTGACCAATTTTGTTTCTCAGGACAATCCAGCAGCGGCAACAGCAATATAAACAAACGGCTCACCAAGAAGAACAAAAAAAAAAAAGTTTCTTAATAGATCTGCAGGGATCTCTTTTTATTAAAAAAAAAAATCATTTATTTCTGTCCCAACCCTGCCTAAAAATTTTATAGACAGTCATGTTGGCATCATGACAGTGGCCCCCTGGGCGATATGGACCTTCCACACCCTGGTGGCCGCTGCCCAACTCCCCTCTAACCCATTTCACCCTTTTGCAGATCCAAACGGTGCACAGCAAACTGGTGCCTGCCCCAAGGGGATAAAGAGACACAGCCAGCGCTGCTCACACCTCAACTCCACAAAAGGGATCTCTTGTGGCTTCCCCACCGGCCACTGCAGAGCCGCAGGAGGCCCGGGCGTTGGCCGTGGACCGGCTGGCCTGGGCCAGAGAGATGTGGCTGGGCCGTGCGCCCAGCGCACCACGTCGTTTCCTGCCGGCTGCCCCCCCCCCCGCCCCCGCCCTACACACACCCGCTCCCCCATCTGTGAGGAGCAACCACAATCTCCGTGCTTATGTGCTCTCCAGGGCAGTTATGAGGCTCAAATGAGATAATGTCTGTCAAGCGCTTTGTAAACTGTAAAATGCTTTACAAATGTAAGGGATTGTTATAAACCGCAATACAGCCATGTTTTATGCTTTTATAAAACTACTGGCTGGAACTGCAGGCAGGGGAATCCCTCTGGTGATCTTTATTTTGGAAACAGGAGGACTTGCGTTTGCCTCCTCGCCAGCAATTGGGTTCCTGGCGGCAGCTGCTTAGTCCATTTCGCTCCGCCACGCACATACGGCCGAGCGCGCCTCCTGCGGAGCCAACACTATGTCCTACTAGGCTGGGGCACATCGAGCGGAGGCGGCTGCGCTCGAGCCTGCCTCTCTGCAGCCTGCCAAGTCTCACACCTAGGAAACAGACACGTACACTTCGGCTTGGCCACAGCAGCATTCGAGGGTTTTATGGCTGTTTCCCCCTCTTCTTAGCAACCAGAAATGTACAGGCACGCGCCCACCATAAAAGCGGCCCTTGCTTTTAACAGATTAAAAACCTCGAGTGCTGCTTTCAGATTTTTGCTGTGGTTAAAATGAACCTGATATTTATCTGTGTCCTGGGACTGCGCTGGCACGGTCAGGAAGGGGCTGAGCGCAAACACCGCAGCACACAAGCAGACCATGCAGGTGCTGGGTGAGCAGGTCTTCTGCAGAGAAGGCTCAGGGTGCCACGTAACTCAGCACCAAAAACCCACACCCACCCTCGGGTCCTTGCCAATAACCACTCACAGTTCTCTTGCCCCAAGAGGGTCTGAGAACTACTCAAAAAACTCACTGCCAACCTTGAGTCTGTTTGGACTCACAGCAACACTCTCCCTCCCCACCCACCCCGCCCCCGTGACTTTTCCAGACTGTAACTCTTTAAAGGAGTAGAAAGCCAGGTCTTTGTCTGGTGGGGCCACTGGTGGTTGCCAACAGCGGACCTTGCCATTAGCAGTCCAACTCATAACCACTATGCCACCAGGACTGATTCCTGCTCGTCAAGGTCAAGAGGAATTATGAACATGTGTGGAACGAAACCTTTTGACTAATTTCCGGTTCCACGGAGCAAATACGCTGTGCTTTGTATTTAAAGCCTGGTGCTGACAGCTGGGCCGTGGCAAACCTCAAGGTTATAGGATCGTAAATGGGATTAGATAACCCAGACAGTATGACTCAGACGCCAGCCCTTTGAAGAACCTTATTAAAACCCCAGGGAAAGGAAGATGCAACAGATAACCACAAAGAGAGGAAGTAATCTGGGCTAGAGAAGGACCAGGAAAGGGTTGGGGACCCCACCCCCCAAACCGGTCTAGAGAACAGGTTAGAACATAAGACGTGAAGAAACAGGCTGTGGCGGGGCACTTAGAAAGACTTTTCTAGGGCTGAGCCCCGGTGGCGTAGTGGTAGTGTGCGGGACTGCGGCCCACTGGGATGGAGGTTCAATTCCAGCTCCACGGAACAAAGGTTGGGCCTCCTACTCCCACCACCTGAGGGCAGTGATGCCTAAAAAAAAAAAAAGGCTTTCTACTAGATTTGCATCATAGCCAAAGAGTGCAGGAGAGAGCTAATGACAGGGAAGGAGGGAAGGAAGAAGCAGGGAGGGAGAAGAGAGCTTCCTGAGAAGACCAGAATTGACCATCACACTTTGCAAATCCAGACAGCAAGGGGCAGGGCACCACCTGGAAGGCTGTGCATTTTAAATTATCTGTTTCCTGTTAATTGACCAGATTAATTATTTCCACCTTGGCACTTGGCAGATAGGTCAGAGCTCCTTTTCACGGCATTAATGAACCCATTCACTTTTTCTCCGTGTAATTAAGACTGTGAGTTACAGATCACATTTCTAAATTGGCTTAGCATACAGCAGGCTCCATCTTTATTAAACAAAATATATGACATCAGGTATTTCTCATCGAAAGAAGACTGTTTCCACTGAGTTTGCCTCCAGTGGTCGGGGAGTGATGGGGGTGGGGAGCGTGGAGGGGGATGGAGGAGGAGCAACCTTACTCTTGATATTTGGGGGAGAAGAAATACAGACCTGTAAAGGTTACAGCATCCAGGGTGGTGTTTCCTCATAATGGACTCAAGGTCTGGAGACTTAAAGGGCAGCTGATGGATTCATGGTCAGGAGTTTCTATGGCCACCAAGAATCTGACCAAGGCCTTTCATGGGCTATTTGAAAAGAAATAACTTGGGGTATGCCGTTAAGTTAGTTAAATGAAATATACTGCCTTCTCCTGTGAGCTTTATGTCTAAGCCATTTAGGAAACCCTAGGCACATTAGGAGTTATTTGGTGCGTTGTGGACAGTAGCTGAGCACAGGGGAGGCAGCTTTGTTTGTGCTCTTACAGCCCTCGAGGGAGCTTGAGTCCAGGTCAAGGTCCAGGTGCCGGTCTCCCCCAGCACCCCACTGCGCTGTGGACTTCTGCATCTCCCCTTGCTTTCAGAGGTTCTAAGGTACAAAAGTTCAAGGGACTGTAACCTTTCCAGGATCTGAAGGGTACTGTTGGCGTTAAAAACACATCTGGTGGTATAAACTAATGGGACAGGCTTGGGGTGGGGCAATCACTTCAAGATGGTCTCTGTTGACATCTTTGCTGCTGGCACACTGGTGGCGATATGCAGTAGTCAAGATATTAATAACACGACAGTGCATTGTTTCTACCTATGGAAGGCAGGAGAGGAATTCTATACACAGGTTGGAGCGATGTGATGGAGTTGGCAGCGGGGACATTCCACCTGGTGTTTTCCTAGTTCGTGTCCACAGTTCAGGGAAGATGCGATCCTCTAGTCACAGGCAATAACTGAACATCCTGAATCAACTCGGACAAAACGCCAGTCTGTAGAGTAACTTCGTTGCACCCACCCCCACCCCCACCCCACGCTTTTTGGTTTGTTTTTTTTAAGTGGTGCCTCCATTGTGCAGCGTTCTTCTGCTGCGCCCATGTAAAGTCTGATGGTGTCCTGTCTCCTTTGTCGACGGCTCCTTAAGGTGGCAAACCACCCGCACTTTCTTCCCCGCCGAACCCCAACTGTGGAAGAGCCTCACGTGCTGTGCTTCAGAGAGGCTCTGGGCCTGGGCCTCGGAGTGAAGGCAGTGCCTGCACACAGACTCACAAAGCGTCGGCCCCAAAGGCGCTTCAGCATGGCTGCGCGCAGACACTTTGCTATGTCCCCGAGTGAGACGGGACGGCTGCAAGGCTCTTGGCCCTGTCGTGGGGATGGCTTGAAACAGTGTGTTGTCGTTATATGAACAGGGCATTTCAATTTCATGGCCCAACCACATGTGAGGCTAGAGGAAACAGGAAGGAAGACCTACTACCGTTGCCAACGGAGTCCCCCAAAACACGGTGGGAGTCCTCTCCATGGCCGGTGCCCCCTTGTTTTGGGGGGGGGCGGGTAGGGGGCGGGGGGGGGAGGCAAAGCTTCCCCAGGCAAGCTCCATAATTAAACGGAAATGTGCTCCCAGAAATGAGGACGTGAACCCAAGGAAGGGGCCACCTCATGCATCACCCATCCTGGCTGCGCCAGCGTCACCACAGGCCAGAGAGGGGGGTCCTGCCAATGACAGACAGTCCGTCTCTCTTTGCTTTCCCTCCGCCAATGGCGGCACGAAACAAACCCCTCCGCCTCAGGGGAGTTTTCAGGGGCCGCCCAAAGGCCCTGTTCCCCTCATCAAGCAGGCCCAGCACTGGGGAAGCCTACACGCTGCCCTGGTCTTGCCCCTTGCATATTCCCCCACACTGCACTCCTCTGCCCCTCTCTCCCTGTATCCCCTCCACTCCATTCACCGACTCACTGCCATCAGGTCAATTCAGAGCGACCCTATTGGACAGGGTAAAGCGTCAACAGGGAGTGGAATGCTCTTCTTTCTCAGGAATGCTAACCTTAAGCTGGAAGGAGGAACTGCAGCGACCACGTTTGCATTAGCTTGAGGGCTTTATCCTGGTAGTTGAAAGTGAATGAATTTGTTGAATTGGTGTATGTTTTGCTGTGTATATACTCAGCAACCACAGAAACAATCTACACCAAAAAATAATTATGAGACATGAAAAAATAATAATTTACAAATTATCAAGGGTTCATGGGGGGCAGGGAGGTAGGGAGGAGAAATATGAGGAGCTGATACCAAGGGCTCAAGTAGAAAGAAAAGGCTTTGAAAATGATGGCAACATATGTACAAATGTGCTTGACACATGGATAGATGAATGGTTATAAAAGCTAGAAGAACCACCAATAAAATGATTGAAAAATCAGCAACATCAGCTGAGCCCCGGTGGCGTAGTGGTTGTGTGCGGGACTGCGGCCCACAGGGTTGATGGTTCAAATCCAGCAGCAGCTCTCCAGGAGCAAGTCTGGGCCAACTACTCCCACCAGGGCAGTGATGCCCTCCCCCCCAAAAAAAATCAGCAGCATCATGAGAGATTTATCTTGTCATTGCAATACTTGCTTTCAGGTTTCCGATGTGTAGTAGAACATGCTATTTTTATGTACAGAAACACTAATATTTGCATTAATGTAATTAATATATTATAAAAATATAATAAAATAATTTGCATTAATACAATATAATATAATTAATATAATATGTGTGTATGTATATATGTGTGTATGTATATATAAAATCAGTCAAGTTGACCAAAAACCAAACTCACTGCCATCGAGTCGATGCCATCTCATAGTGACTCTGCAGGGTGGAGGTGTCTCCGCGTTTTCATGACTGTAACTCTCCACTGAAGTAGAAAAAAACCCATCTATCTCCAGAGGAGCACCCAGTGATTCCAAACTGCAAATCTTGCTGTTAGCAGCCGCAGGCCAGAGTGTAACCAGTACGCCAGGACTCTGCAATTGCAGCTACGTTTACTCACTACCCATGTCTTCTCCCCATCTCCCTGTCCTCACACATCCCGTCCTCACACTAGCCTTCCCTCCATTGTCGCTTTACCACTCACTTGTCCAGCCCCGCTTTCCAACCCCAAACCCCAAAGCTTATGTACACTTAGTGGGAGAAGCTGGATCTTCCTACGGGAAAAGGGGAGGGATAGGCCCAAAGTAAGCGCCCCCCTCTTGGTTGGCAGAGGAGAAACCACCTTGTTACATGAAGTGGCAGGCCAGAGTCACAGCCATGCTGATGCCGAAATTTCCAGAGCTCCCCTCTGGAGAGTCAAACATGGTCCTTCTGCTCAGGGACTGCAAAGGTTGTGACAGTGCCAAGGACAATTGGGGAGGGAACTCACGGGAACCCAAACACCAGAGCCAGGAACAGCAGATGTTTAGTATTAGATTGATAATACATACTTGTCATTTATAACTTTAAGAATTTATGCCTTTGCTTATTATTTTAATAAGTTAGTACTTTGGGGTACCGAAAATGCATTGAATATTTACTGATGATACTGAATTAATTTTTTTAATGAACTATGAGTCTCTTTTAATGAAATAACATGCAGGAAGATATTTGCCCCAAAGACGCCTGTCCTAGGTGTGTCATTTTGCACCAGAAATGTAATCATTCTAGATAGACTTCCCTAAACGTCAATGCTTTCTACGACAGCTATAACTCTGACCCAAAGACACCAACTCGCTGCCCTTGAGGAGATTCTAACTCCCAGCAAGGAGCACAGGGTAGGATCACTCCTGCTTCCGAGACTGTACAGCTATGGGAGAGCAGACGCCAATCCTGCCCGGGGCTCGTGTGTGACCCATCTGCAAAGCAGCCCCAGATTTAAACTGCCCACATTTAAACTGTGCCAAGATCATTTTCATTCACAGAGCAGGTACAGGTAAGGAAATGGGCCCAGGGAAGTAATGGATTTGCCCTAAGTCACAGAGCTCAGTGAATTCAGAAGCTAGGTTTTCATCGTAATATCCACCGGAACCAAATCTTGTCTCCTTCCTTTCATGTCACAGAAACTCTGAAAAAGAAGAAAAATCTAAAACTTGGGCTGGGAACTGTGAGGCTCATGCAGGACCCCTCTCTTATCCCTATGGACTGAGGAAGATGTTGCTCCTTAAGATATCCAAGTGTCCTGAGTCTCAAACAGAGTTGAGCTACTTGTGGGTTTGAATTGTTCACCTCGCTATTAACAGCCTGGCTGGGGCCTCCCAGGGTCTCTCAATAAAAAGGGACTGGGGCTGTATATTCAAATTTAAATCTATTCCACAAATATGAGACCTGACTAAATACCTGCCTGGCTGTTAAGCCTAAATGGCTATGCTAAATGCGTAAGAAAGGTGTAGCTTTGCTGTCCAAAGACCACACTAAGCAGTAGAACCTGTCACTCACAGACCCACCTAGCCTGCCCTTCCCAGTGTTTGAGGTGGGAAGCGGGGTGGGTGGGGGGCAGCAGAGGTGATCTGTGCATTTATGGTGAAACCACAGAGTCCATCGGGATGACCTCAACTCTATTTCCTTCCCATTATCAATTTTCCTTTTCACAATCACTAATAATTTCAGAAAGGGAATTAAGAGTTTTGGATTCCCTAAACCAAGGAATCTACCTGGTTTCTTCATCCTTAAATCTTTAAACCTGGCAGGAGAACCATTCTTCTCTCCCTCCTACAACATGGCATGGTAACAAAAAGATCCAGACAGACCTCGTTTGAGATCTGGTTTTTCACTTACTGTCTCTATGAGCATGAACGGGTTATTTGATCTCTTTGGACTCCAGTTATCTCATCTGGAAAATGGTGGTGATTTTATATACCTTGCAGGGCTGGTGTGTGAGAAGTGTGTAAATCCTAGATCTTAATACCTGGCATTCAGGCTCTCGGTAAATGATAGCATGTGTTATTACTGACGGAGCCCCAACAAATTCCAGCTGAGCTGGAATGGTGGCTCATAATCACAGGAAACAAATGCTTATAGTTTCATATACACACTGTTGGAATTACTGAAACTCTACCTGAGGCAAGTAACAGGACGATGTTGGGAATTTTTCTTTCTCTAGTTTTCTTTCTTTCTTTTTTTTTTTTTTAAAGAAACAAAATGTTTTCACAAGTTACCCAGTATTTTTTGAATAATCAGGTTAGGCTAAGCTATTCACCGCTTCTGTAGTACTTCAGAGATTTACAACAAGAAAGGTTTAGTTCTTGCATAAGTTGCATGTTGCTTCATATGAGCCATGATGGGGCTGCCCAGGGCCTGAGCACCAGGAGAGCCTTGTGGGCCACTGGAGAAAGAGAGCATGAGGAAACCTCAATAGACATCTGTTCTGGTGCCACTTCTCACATTTCCCTTGGCCAGAGCAAATCAGACAGTCATGCTAGAGAGCAACAGGATGCAAAAGGGAGGGGCGGCAACCACTGTGAACCATCACAGAATGCATCACAGGTGCAATGATCACACACACACGCGCGCGCGGAGTGAAAACTCTGAAAACTAAAGACTTCATCTGATGGAAGATTAAAAACGAGAAGGCATTGGTCACAGTGGTGAGAACATCGGATCTGGCATCACAACTTGGGTGGCATTTTTTGGTTTTGTTTTCGTGGGTGACCTAGCTTGAAGTCTGACCACCTTGAAGGGAAAGTTGTTGGGATCTGGAGAAGTGGAATTAAAGCGAAGGACACCCGGCCAATGTGGTAGCAGGTGAGACGAGGTACGATCAGCTATCAGAGTAGGGGAGCGAGGCGGACATCTCTTCTACAAACACAGTTCGTCAACACAAGTCCTTCGATTGCGAAAGACGGCTAGAACTGAGTCATTGGGTGGTGGCTGCAGGGTGCAACTAAAGAGAAGAATAAACGGCCGTTGGAGTGCAGCTAGTCCCTAGCTCCAGGCAACTCAGAGAGCTGGGGCAGCGTCATCTGTCCAGAACACAGCTGGGTTACAAAATTTGTTGACTTTGATTGTACTGGGCCTGTAGCCTGACCTACAATCCCCTGTAGAATAAAGTGACCAGACAGCCCGCACCATTTTAATATTAAAATAAATATATTACAATACTATTTTTGCGTTCTATGAAAATTTTGTTGTTCCATATAGACCAAATTTTCAATCAAGGAATGCCTATCCCCCCACCCCCCACCCCTGGTCAATGGTGTCCCACTTAAAATCTGGTCACTTTACTGTAGAAGATCATATTCATATCATATTCATATGGACAAAAAGGTCTCTCCACTTTTGCTTCAGGCAGTAAGCTCTGGTCAGGCTCAATCTTCTCTG
>PVJH01022660.1:0-36275 GCA_004026705.1 Nesogale talazaci
GATTAAGGGCCTGCTTTTCTGTGGCAAGTGGCCAGCAATGCCTTATCCCTAAATAAATTATTGTTCTCAAACTAACATGTTTAATAATCATAAAACCTCAATCCTCTGAATACGGCCAGAACAAAGTAAAGATGAATTAATAAGTAGTTGAAGAATCCTGGTTGCACTGTGGTTTGAGTGTTCAGCTACTAACTGTAAGGGTATCTGTTCAAACAGACATGCCATTGTGCAAGGGAAAGAGGTGGCTGTGTGCTTCTGTAAAGATTGCAGCCTTGAAACCCTTGAGGCCAGTCCAATAGGATGGCTATAAGTCAGAATCAATTTAAGGGTAACGGGGTTTGGTTTTTGGTTTAGTAAGAGGTTGATGGGGTATTTGAAACCTGATAGTCTAGCTTCAGTGTCCAACAAAGACATTTACTGAAAATGAATTTGTGTTTATTGAGTATGTTGTGAGGAGCCCTGGTGGCACAGTGGCTTAAGAGTTGACTGCTGATTGAAAGGTTGGTGGTTTGAGCCCACGAGGCACTCTAGAAGGAAGATGAGACAGTCTGCTTACGAAAAGATTTACAGCTTCGGAACCCTTATGAAGCGCTTCTGCTCTGCCCTGTGGTGTCTCTGTGAGTTGCAATCTGTTCTCTGGCAGTGGGTTTGGTTTCAATCTTGATGTATGTTATGTGTGTGTATATTTACATATGCATAGGCATCTTTATATTGGATTCATCACAGCAATGAAATGGAAATTTGGCATTATTAAACTTGTGGGTTTACCATATACTTGAGTATAAGCCAACCTGAGTATCAACCAAGGCACCTAATTTTACCACAAAAACAGCATTAAAAATGTGCCAAGGCTTCCTACTCCCAGTGATGCCACAAAAACAAATAAATTTTAAAAATGTGCTGAAAACTCGGCTTATACACAAATATGTAATAAGCTGCATTTATAGCTTAATAAGGAAAAAAAATTTGATATATGTTTAAGAGCACCAAAGAAAATATAATTCTTGATCATGATACAGTATTTTTAGCAGTTGAATAGTATATGGGCGGCTTCTTCCAACTCATGAATTGTATATGATAAAAAGCTACTTATCATTATAGATAGTTGAAAAACATGAAACATTTTCTTTCATGGAAAAATTCATTGTTATTAGAGGATCATATCAACGCACTAGTTCCAGAGTAAGATGGACTAGGAGGAAAGATCTGTTGATTTACTTATGAAAATCAGCCAGTGAAAGTCCTGTAGAACCTAGCAGTGATGGGGACTCAGCAAGACTGGGCGACTGTGTTGTCAGAGATAAGAACCAGAATCTGCCCACTCGGCTTGGTTGTATAAGGCAGTTATACCTCCACTTACAAAGCGTTTTACCTATTCTGGCACCATCTGCACCTCCGACAGCACTCTACTTCTCTTTTGTTTCCATGACTCATTGCAAGCACTGCACAGAAGTCACAGATCAGACTCAGAGTTGAGAAAGTTAGTGAGACACAGTATCCGAATCAACAGGTTACAACCCAGCACCAAGACCAACAAGCATGTAGGCAATATCTGGAAGGCTCCCCTGGAGTGGAGAGTACATCCCTCCTTTCCTGTGGTGCAGGATAGCTCTCACAGCTCCTTTTGGCCTCTTAAACAAGCAGGCTTTTCTCTGCTGGACTCATCCCCTCTTAGCAAGAAGGGGCCCCTCAGAGAGGAATCTCTGCCTTCAGTTTTCCGGCACTCAGCTTTTCCAGTGCAAACGACTGAACTCATAGGCACTATTGTAACAGTTTTGTGTATCTCCCTTATCTGCATTCCTAGCAGGTGGTTTCTGCCATCACCACTGTGCTACAGAGCTCTTCTCGGCTCATCGCTCTGAGTTGTGCTCTAAGGACTCTTCCATGCCTTTCACTGTGTTCACTTCAGCTCCTGCCATCTGAAATAGGCGCCTTTAAGGTAATCTGGTTCCCTTAGTGGGGTTTCCAAATCCAGTAATTTTGATATAGTCTGTGAAAGATGCTACTGTACCACCTTAAAAGGACAAAATCTAAAATCCAGATAGCCTGAAGCACACTGCCAGCACCACCAAGGGGTTGCATGTTTTAAAAAAGGGAAAAGGCAGAATAGACAGATACAAAGGGGAAGACAAACATCATGTCAACAAGCAAAGGAACCTCAGGATTGCTGGCAGATACCAGAAACTAGCTGAGAGGCCCTCAGAATGCCTTGATTTGACTGAGAACATGATTTATATTTTAGCCTTTGTGGTTGGGATAAAGTTAATTCCTAATCTTTAAAACTATGTACATGTCCTTTTGTCCTGACTACTAACTAAGTTGGGTAGAGAGCTAAGAAGAAAGAGTAAACTCTTTCCAACCATTCAAGAGAAACTTCCTCAAAACATGGGGATTCTTTTTTAACCATGGACAGAGGAAAACTTCTTCAACAGAAACATTTTTAAACTGAAAAGGAAGATATTATATAAAGTTCATTAAAAGTAATAGTATAGGTTCATGAAATACATCAACAAGTCACCAGACCAGCTAAGACATTGAGAGGCTATGTTTACTAATAACTGAGCACTGAGAATTAATTAGTAGCTACAATTTATAAAGATTTTTCACAAATAAAAGTACATTCACACCAATTGAAAAATGGTTAGGCTATTTGTAGAAAATAGAACTGGAACAGAACTAAAACTATGAAGCCCTATATTCATGAGGAATACAGGGAATGCAGGTTAAACAACAGTAAGAAAAGTGCTTTTAAATAAAAAAAATGCTACTCTATAGAGATTTAATGCCCTTCTCCAGTTATCAACCCATAATTGTCTTTAAACCTTTAGTTAGTGAGAAGTTTTCATACTTGAAAACTCTATCAAGAAAGAGAAGCTTGTCTTGAAATTGTTTTATTCATGCCATAATTCCTACCTACTTCTGAGATTGGCAAGAGAAAAAACTAATAGGCAGAAATGGAACAATAATGGTGTTGAAATTTTAGTGCTGTGTCAAATATCCTGAAAGTTCTGAAGGTAATTACCTGGAGTTAATCAAACTGCAAGATGTGACGGCACGGGCCCCAAGATTGCTCTCCTATCTGTCAGAAACTGATTTTTTATGAGCTCTCCAAAGTGTCTGTCAAAATCAGTAACGAGCTGGACAGATTCACAGATTTCAGCAAAAATTGCTACACTCACAGTTATAGAGAAATAGAGAAAGGATACATATGATGAACAACCAAAGGAAGAGACACATTGGTCAAAGCCTGGGAAGGTCCCAAAGACAAAGCTTCCATTGACCTCAGGACATGTTAGCTTCTGTGTGTCAGTATGTGAGAATGCTCAGAGAGCAGGCCACCCAAGGAAATTTCACCAAATCTCTATTTCCAGAGTGTGTACTTACTTTAGCTCCATTACGTAGACAGGCTTGATTGACAGCGAATATGGTTGAACTATCGCCAGGCCTTCTGATACCTTGTGGCTGAAAGCTGAATCATATACTTAGGCTTACTGGATTGCTAGATCCTACAGGTAGTCTTCCTAGATGGTTAACCCTCTCTCTAAAATTATTGGCGATGATCTGCCTCAGCCCTAGACGGTGTGGACAGTACCCTCCCTAAACAAAAGCACTCCTGCCGGGTATGACCTAGATTATCTCTCAGTAGCAAGGTTTAAACCTCAAAGCACAAGACCATTTCCTTACTAACAGTAAGTACAAAATGTTGTGGTTAATTATATTTTAAAACTTAGAAAGTAATGAAAAATATTACATTATTGATACTTTATAAGGATTCCTTTATGAAAGTCACATACATTAAAAAGCTTATGGAAAGATATTATGAAAAGGTAATAGATGTTTGGGTTATGTCCAGTTTGGGGGCCAACATTGATTATCATGACTTATTGATGTTCAGAGTGCACACATTTTGATTGGGCATGTTATTGGAAATTATATACATATTTAAGTAAAGTTGTCTTAATTTGCACTCATACCAGCAGTGTGTGAAAATCTGCTTTAATCCACATTATCATTTGCTACTTAATTTCAGTTTAACCATCCTCTATTACCCTTTTAATTGATCATTTTCTGATGCCTAATAATCAAGATATCCTTTTTCATGACTTGTTCTGTTTGTTCAAATTTTATTACCAATTTAAAAATAGGATTGTCTGCCTTTTTTATTGATAAAAGTTCTTTTATTTTGAAAATTTCCTGTATTAGTTAAATGGGTTGGAAATATTTCCTCCATGTGTATGGCTTGTGCATTATTTAGTTTTCCACTGCCCATTAGCAAATACAAATTCATAATGGTAATGTAGTCCACCTTATTAATCTTTTCAATTATGATTAGTTCATTTTGTGTTCTGATTAAAAATTCTTTCCATACATCAAGGTCATTTAAGTAGACTCAGTTACCGTTTAGAAATTTTTTTGTTTTGGCCATCACATTAAAATATATAATCCACTTCAAATTGATTTTTGTAAATCTTGTATCATTTTACCCCATGATGCTATCTGGTTGACCCCGACCACTTACAAAAAGATTGTCCTATCCCCTGCTGTTCTGTGTTGTTGGGTGTTTTCAAGTTGGTTCCAGCCCTTAAGCCCCACAGAAGGAAACACTGCCTGGTCCTGTTCCATCCTCACGGGTGTTCCTATGCCCAAGCCCATCAATCTATCTCATCGAGAGCCATCCTCTTTGATGCTGGCCCTCCGCTTTACAAGCTTGATGTCCTTCTCCAGAGACTGTATTCTCCTGAGGTGTCCAAAGTAGATGAGATGCAGCTTTGCCCTCCTTGCCTCTCAGGGCCACACTCGTCATACTTCTTTTTTTTTTGGGGGGGGGGGCAATCACTGCCCTCTGGTGGTCGTGGGAGCTACCCAGCACTGCTCCTGAGAGCCGCTGCTGGATTCGAACTTCCAAGCCCGTGGGCCACAGTCCCACACTCAACTACTTACGTCACCTGGGCTCAGCCAAAGTCATACTTCTTACAACACAGATTGGTTTGTGCTTTTAGCGGTCCGTGGTATTTTCAGTATTCTTCTTCAGTACCACAATTCAAATGCATAGATTCCTTGGTCTTCTTTATTCATTGTCCAATTTCCACAATCATATGAGGTAATTGAAAATTCTATGGTTTGCCTCCGGTGCCCCTTAGTCCTCAGAGTAACATCTTTGCATTCCTACACTTAAGCGTTCTTGTGCAGCAGATTTACCCAATGCAAGATGCCTTCTGATCTCCTGACTGCTGCTTCCATGAGCACTGATTGTGGATCCAAGCAAGACACAATCCTTGACAGCTTCAGCCTTTCTCCATTTAACATGATGTTTTAGCTGTTAGGCCACTTGTGAGGATTTGGGTTTTCTGTAATTAATACTTGGATTCTCTTCTACTAATCTTTTTTTTGGTCTTTATACCATTATCCTACTACCCAAATTGCTATTGCTTTATAGTACATCATGATATCTGTTAATAAGAATGCTAACACTCTTGCAAAATGTGACCAGTGTCACACTGAACACTATGGATACAAATTGTTTAAATGGAACCTCGTTTGTTATGTAAAATTTCATTAAGAAAACAAAAATTACTATTTTTTATAATGTACTTGGCAATTTCTTTTTCTTTCTCATACCTCTTCTTTTACTTCTTTTACATTAACATAAATACACACTCACCTCACACACAAATGTTGCATTAGAATTAATTATAATCCATAGTAACCTTATAAAACAGACTGGGATTTTCCATACCGTTTTCAAAGTTGATGTCTTTATGGATGTGGACTGCCACATCGTCATCCTGCTGTGCAGCAGTTAGTTCGAGACCATTTGGTTGGTAGCCCACTGCTACCACCAAGGGTCTTTATTAATATTAACTTAGACTCGAGGTAAAGTGTTGAATGAATGGTAGGATGAATTATCTTGTGTCAAACACAATTAGCAAATGAAAATTAAGTAAATTATTCCTTCTGGGGATTTTCTTCTCTTTATTTTATTCTAGCTCATTTGAGTTTCTGTCAATTAATTTGCTCTCTGTGGCTTTAGCACTTTGGGATTTGTGGAAATTTCCTGTACTGTTAGCAAATTGTCAATTTAAATTTGTACTATGTGAGCCTAAAAAACTTGTGACTTGTGCAGTGGTTGGGTGTCCTTTATTGTGTGTTTTTTGATGTGAACATGTATATGTTTGTGTACTTTCTAAATTCTCTTCTCTCTGTCCTCAACCTTTCTCTGTTGTCTCCAGTCCACCCACAATTTAATGTGGAGTCTTTGTCCCACAGTTTACTTTCATTTGGGAGTTTGTACTAGAAGAGGGTTTAGATGATTTTAAGAATTCTATATAATATGTCTGCACCTTGTGTTTTAAAAAAGGACCTAATTTATTCTAGTAACAGGAATAAAAGATGTGGACAATATTTTTGACTGCTAATTTACAGAGCAAGTCGAGAGTTGGAGAATTTGTGAAATCAGAAAAACTATTTGAACTGCTTGATTTTCCATTTGCAGAACTTAATTAGCTTAGGTATATGAAGAAACTTGTTGAAGCTTTTCTTTTTTAAAGACATCAAAGATTATTAGTGATTACTGGAGTCAGTATAGAGAAAGTGAGTGGTAGAGTATAGTGTTGGTGGATAAACTACATGAATCATGTAATGGTATGCTTGCATACAGATTCCTGTAGTTGCTGTCAATAAGACTCAAACCTGTAAATAACAGGCAAAAGTTGCGTGGCAGATGTACAAGAGGGTTTTGTGTTAGTCTGAGTAGACGAGAGAAACAACTTCATAGACACGCATATGGATATAAGGGAAAGCTTTATATACAAGAGGAATGGAACATTGAGAAAGCATCCCAACCAAGTCCAGTTCAAGGTCATAAGTCCGATATTAACCTATATGTCCGATATCAGTTTATAAAGTCTCCTTCTGACTCACGGAGCATGTGCAGTTGAAGCATCCTGGTGTTGACAGAGGTCTCCTCATGGGTCCTCCCTTTCAGGGCTCAGGGTCCATCAACAGCATCCAGTGGTGGTAGAAGCAACTCAGCACTGGCAGGGGTCTCCACGTGACTTCTTCAGCTTCAGAGGTCCAATTTCATCAGGGCAAGGCCGTGTGGCTTCTCCTCTAGCTCCTCCACTTCCTAGGACGTTGCCATCTTGTCTTGTCAGTAGTTCATCTTCTCAGAGAGTGACTCCCAGAGGCTGAGAGTCAAGTCTCTCTTCTCCAATTGGGAAATACTGCAAGACTTCCCAGAATTCCCAGGAGAAAGCCATGCCCACACAGAGGCCTCATCTGCCACTCATTGGTTATCTCCAGATTAACAGGCTACACCCCACCCTGACATCCCAATCAAGAAATTGACATCACAAATACATGACCACCACAGGCTTCAAAAAATGTGTGGGAAATTTCTTTTACTTTAAAGTTTAATTGTATTCATCACTGGGCTATGTCTTACTGCTGATTTTTTTACTGGCCTGTTCTTCCTGCATGTGTTAGTGCGGGTAGACTAGAGGAACAAATTTCAAAGACTCGCATATAGATATAAGGAAAAGGTTTATATACAAGAGAAACAGGACATTGAGCCCAGTCCAGTTTAAAGTCATAAGTCCGATATTAACCTATATGCCCAAAATCAATCTATAAAGTCTCCTTCTGACTCACGAAGCTAGTGGGTGCAGAATCCCGGCGCTGGCAGGGATCTCCACATGGCTCCTTGCTTCTGGGGCTCAGGTTCCATCAACAGCAGAAGCAACTCATCACTGGCAGAGGTCTCCATGTGGCCACCCCAGCTTCAGAGGTCTGGCTTCATCAGGGCAAAGCCGTGTGGTGTCTCTGCCGGCTCCTCCAGCTTCTCGGACGCTGCCATCTTGTCTTGTCCGTGATACATCATCTCTGAGACTAACTCCCAACAACTGGGGAAGATAGCTTCTCATCTTTACAAGGGAAATATCACCAGATTTCCCAGAAGTCTCAAGAGAAAGCCTACCCACATAGAGGCTTCATTGGCTACTCAATGGCTATCTCCAGATTAACACGCTAGACTCCACCCCTACATTTCAATCATAAAATTAACATAAGCACATGACTGCCACACAGCATGACCAGGCCCAGGACCTTTATGATATCTTGCAGGGCTGATAAGGGCTTGGTAAGCTTGGCGAGGGTGCCTTCGGCTTTGATCTCAATGGTCGCCAGGTTGTAGTCTGGCTGCTTCGTCATCTTGGGAGAGCTTCAGTCAGGTTGGCTCTTGCTTTGAGTTGAAGAGGTATCTGGGAGAAGGCACTGCTGGACGGGCAGACTACACAGTGCTCAGACTGCATGTGCTTCTCTCTGCTGAAGCTTTTTGATGGTATGCTTTACAATGAAATTATCAAGCAGTAACTAGGATATTGCTAATTTTAAAAAGTGAACCTTATTATTCAATTTTACACTTTGCTTTACTCAGTGAATTACAAGTTGTTCTTTATTTTGTTTCAGATCAAAGACTAAATGAACATTTTAGACAGTTTCAAATGGAAAATTTTTCCAAGTTTTCATCTGTACAGGTATGTAAATTCAATAAGGCTTAATAAACTGAGTTCAATTTATTTGTAAATATAACAACATAAATATAAATGTAGAATCATTTCTATTTAGTATTGTATTTATGTGAAATTGGCCTACTGCATTTTGAAAATCTGAGTATAGCTTTTATTTGACTATATGGGAATTCTTGCTTTTGCCTAATAAATGTAAATTTTTATGTAATATAAATGACATTTTTCCACCCCACAGTTGGAATTTGCATATTATGGAGTTGAAAGATCTTTAATTCCAAAATAAGAATTCATTCAAATTTTTAGACATCCTAAAATTCCTTCTCAAGGTTGATCCAATTATATATCTTATTCTCTGAATTTTCATAAATTTTGACAAGTGTATGAACTGACTTAAAATAGTGAATAAGATACGACATTGTTTTTTATATTTATAACTAAATGTTATGTTTAAAGATAATTTTTTTAAACAATCAAGGTATACTTATTGTTGGAATCTGAGTTACAGAATACTGAAAGCAAACTAAGGGTTCTTGTTTTTTTTTGGGGGGGGTGCATCACTCTCCTCTAGTGGTGGGAGTAGGAGGCCCCGCCTTGCTCCTGGAGAGCTGCTGCTGGATTTGAACCTCCAACGCAGTGGGCCGCAGTCCCGCGCACAACCACTACGCCAACGGGGCTCAGCCAAACTAAGGGTTCTTAGGTCAGTGATGGCCCTCTACTGGAGCAAGTTGCTCTGGTGACAGTGGTTATGGGTTGGGCTGCTGACTGCAAGGTCAGTAGTTTGAAACCACCAGCTGCTCCTCAGGAGACAGGGCTTTCTAATCCTGTAAAAGTTAAGGGTTAAGGTCTCGGAAACTTCACAGGGGTCATTCTGCCCTGTCCCGTATGGTCACAATGAGTTGGGACTGAGTTTGATATCTACTAAAGCTATAATTCACCATTGACTTGATGGCAATGAGTTGGTTTACTAAAGCAATCAGGATGTTTTGCTTTTGATGAAAATGAATTTTGTAAGTAGAAATGAAGTTGTATGATATTAAAATAGAAGGAGTTGAATAAACTTTTTGGTTGAATCAGTGTACTTATCCTTATAGATATTTTCTTGAATGTGTTATACTTTTCAGTTATCCTATTGTCCTTTGTATTTATTTCCTAAGAGCAGACAATCCAAAGAATCTTAAAACTGTCAGTTCACTGTTCACCATGTTAACCAAACTTTTTTTGTTTGTATTATTTTCTTATCTATTCTTAAGTAAGAACTGTAATCATCTCGGTGATAAAGAATCTTTTATAATCTGACCGTCTCCAAGCACTCCCAGATTCTTAGCATCTTTGTACTCTGTTTAGTGTCTAATAGCATAGGCCTGAAAGGAGAATTTTTTTTCCAAGATGAATTTTAAAGCCTAAAAGATGACTGGGCATGGTGTTAAATTATCCTCTGGAAGCTCTGACTGACTGACTTCATTATAAAAGATGGCTTTACTAAATACCATAAACACGATTCCAGACAGCATTTGAGATTCATGTACATTTGCATTGTGCTTATAATTAGGTAAAGAATGAAAATGACAGATTAGATACACATTTCAAATCATAGCTCCTTATTCTCTGTGCACATTTTGCTGTTACACGTGCTTACAATCATATAATCAAATCTGGGTGCCTGTCTCTTACGTTTAATGGTTGCATATTATTGTCATTGAGTTCTCTAGATTAATCTGTTCTCTGAATCTTCCTTAGAACTTGATTCTGTGTCAAGAGCTCCATCTATTCCCACAGACTTTTGCTTTCCAACGCATGGTTCACTGTAGTCAGAGGAGAGAGGGCTTTCCAGTTGCAATGGCAATTTGCAGTGCATCCTTTGGGATTCTTTACTCTGGAAACCTTATTCTGGCTTCTGCAAACTGTTCGGGGGTGCTGAGCCCTGGTGGCGTAGTGGTTGTGCCCCGGTGGCGTAGTGGTTGTGTGCGGGACTGCGGCCCATTGGGACGGAGGTTCAATTCCAGCAGTGGGGCTGGGCCTCCTACTCCCACCACCAGAGAGCAGTGATGCCCAAAAAAACGAAAACAAAACAAACAAACAAAAAAACTGTTCAGGGGGATTTTTCTACTTGTTTGTCTTCTTCTTTTGCAGTAAAAAGAAAATAGAGAAATAGGAGGGACACTATTATCAAAGGGTTTGTAGGCTCCAGCAGCATAGGTTTAGAGCTTTTGTCATTGCTAATAACCACAGAAATTCTTGATGCATTTACCTTTTCCTGTTTTTTTCCCTTAACCAGATTTAAACTTCCTCAAGATAGCCCTAGTGTCTGCTATAGTTATGTATTTTTATTTATTTTCTTAAGTTTTATTTGCATATTCATGCATTTATCATACAAGTCCATAGTTGAATCATATTAAAAAGAGTTATACAATAATTACCACAATTAATTTTAAAACATTTTCTTCTTTATTGAACTCATTGTTCTTAGTTCCCCATTGCTCCCTAACATCCCCTGTTATATCATACTCCTAAGAACCCAGCAATCCAACCTCGAAAGGCACTGGTCTTAAATGATCAGTAAATGTTTTTGAATTAATGGAACATCTATATCCTTTCCCACTCTTTCCATTTCTCACACCTTTTTATCATCTCATGTTATTTGAGTTCTGTCAAATACCGTGAAGTCTTAGAGGTGTGAAAAGTTATGGTCACATTGGGAAAAGCATCTGCTTCCCATTTTCCATGTATTTTTCCATCATAAGGTGCCAGTGAAGCACCCTTAATACTGTATACATTTAATTTGTTGATTATTGTGACTAATGAACAGACTTTGTGAGGACTTTTTCTAATATTGGAAAAAGATGCTGCAGATGTTTGATATTTTTTTCCTTTCCCAGTTGGACTTTGAACATTGTTATATATATAAACTATGCTATGCAGCTTAGATAAAACTTTTTAGTTGTACTTCTACATAGTCTTCATTTGGATTTGTTTGGATCAAGGAAAGTAAATTGCTTTAAGAAAACCGTTTTATGGTCTGTTGTTTACTAGGGAAATATCTATTACCTTTTTGTGATAAGTAACAATATATAAATTGTGTGGACAATATCTAAAAGTTTGAGTCTTCCAATATATTGAATAGTGTGGATATTTAACTTTTATTTCATTATAATTTCATGACTCATTCATCTTTTGAAAATAATCTTCCCCTTTTTAATTTTATGTGACATTTCGAATGATATTTTAATATATAGGCTGCCGAAGCACTCAAATAATGTTTTAAATCACAACTGGTTTCTTCAATGATTGTTTCAGAGTTCTTTTCAACTCTGTAGTTGTCTGTCATTGTGTTTATATTCTTCTCTATAAGTACAAAATCTTTGAAGTGGTAGTACAACTCAAATTTTCAAACAAGAGAATGTTTTGAAAAAGTTGAGTTCTTTCCCTCTACTATTTGTCCTTTTCTTAAATCCTTGCCCTTTCTCATGTTCAAGTTAACTGGATCTTTGTAATTTTTATCACACTTGTATCTCTCTCAATAGAGCATACCAAGGGGCTGGAGTGATGAGTGGGGCAACAAGTTAGAATGTTAAACATAAGCATGTTTTTTCTAAAACTTATCCTAAAAATATGCTAGCTTGGGGAATTCTCATTCTTTTTCTACTCATCCACTCTTGTATCCAAATTATAAATTTGAAAAATAACAAGCTGAGTAATTAGTCTTCTGGAAAACAGGAAATGTGTAAGCTGGAATAATGAAGGAAGAATAAATTATTATTAAGTTACTATGGCATGTTAGATTAAAATTTTAATTTAATTATTAAATAATTCATTAAAATCTAAATTAATTCTTAAACCCAGCCTAAATTAATTATTCAATTACTACAGCATAGTGCCAAGTATATGCAAGTTGTTTCTAGAGGGGAGAGATCATTTCAGTGCAAATGCATTCATATATTCAAATATTTGTTTAATAGATATAGTTTGAGTATATGACTGTGATAAATGAGTCTTCAGACAATATTATGAATAAGGTAAACAAATTTATATCTCTTCAGTGATAGAGCTATAAATAAATTAATAATTATAACTATGATAAAGCAACAAAGGATATAGTTGGGATACTGACATAGACTAATTTTGGTGGTGAGTTTAGACAGGTGGCAGAGATTTATTTGGCATAGAATGCTGAAAAATGTCTTTCTAAGGAAGTAATTTTAAGCCAGGCCTGAAAGTGAAAAATCAACTAGAAATTTTACCCAAAGTGGCCTTGTGACAAGGAAGTGTGCCATGTCTCATATAATGTGTAGGAGCTCATCCCAACTGTATTTAGACATTAGCTACATAAAAATTACATTAAAAAACATAGTAAGGTTATTCCTGTTACTTATAAATTTGCAGATATAGAAATCAGAAGGTAAAATATAATGTTTTATGTATACTTTTCAATGAGGTAAGTCAAATTCATAGCTTTGTACGTGAACAGTGTTCAGTACAACTTCATATGAAGATAAAAGTATATAACAGCACTATCTAGCATGGTGGTTTACTTTTGAACAGTTAGAATTATGCTAGTGCAATTAAGGAACCTGATTTTTAATTTAAAAAATTTCCGCTTCAAACCTCTAGCTCATGTGGCTATTAGCAGTGCAGTTCTTTGTAAAACATAGATAAGCAAATTTTGCCCTATGCCATGGCAGTGTTAGGAAACCGTTGATTTCACACTTTAAAAAAGAGTCCATTCTGAAATTGAGTGTGATGATGGTCACATAATTCTTCTTTATATTACTGAACTATAAAATTGTATAGTATATTAATTATATGCCACTAAAGCTGCATTTTAAAAGGGAGCCCAACTGTTAAAAGTTTAGCACACTTTTCTTCTGTACATCAACCTTCATTGATAAATGATGAAAATGAGTCTCTAAGTGATACAAATGTAAAGCTTAGGGATCTTTGTAATTTTTATCACACTTGTATCTCTCTCAACAGAGCATACCAAGGGGCTGGAGTGATGAGTGGGGCAACAAGTTAGAATGGGTTTTATAGCTTAGGGATTTTATAGCATCCTTTAAAATGTGCAAGGAGATTGTTACAAGGAGATATGCCTTTGCATTTTATTTATTTTATTTTAAATGCTACTTGACTATTTGCATGTTAGCAATACTGATTCAAGTCATATGCACATAATTCATTCTTCAGAATTGAGGTTAGACTCCTTCGAGAGTGTATAGTTTTGTTAAAGTAAGTGTCCATAAAATTTGTTTTACTACAATTCCATATTATTGGTGTTCTTTCTACACTTGATTTTAGCCAAAAGGCCGAAAAGTGATATATTGGTATTCTTTCTGTGATACACCAGTGCCATTATCTCAAGAAATCATCTTGAGATCAAATAAAAATGAATTATGACATTATTCAATATTCAAGATAAAGTTCTATAGTTTTTTCCTTTATATAATGTAGTTTGTTTAAGATTTACTTTAGAGAATATAAAATGGATTTTTTTTAAAAAATCCATTCATTAGGGACTTATACAACTCTTATCACAATCCATACATACATACATACATTGTATGTCAAGCACATTTGTACATTAATTTGTTGCCCTTACCATTCTTAAAACATTTGCTTTCTACTTAAGCTCTTGGTATCAACTCCTCTTTTTCCCCCTCGCTCCCCTCTGCCCTCTCCATGAGCCCTTGATAATTTATAAATTATTATTATCTTGTCATATCTTACACTGTCTGATGTCTCCCTTCACCCACTTCCCTGCTGTCAGCACCCGAGGGAAGAGGTTATATAGATCCTTATAATCAGTTCCCCCTTTCTACCCCACCTTGCCTCCACCCTCCCAGTATTGCCACTTTCACCACTGGTCCTGAAGGGATCATCTGTCCTGGATTCCCCATGTTTCTAGTTCCTCTCTGTACCAGTGTCCATCCTCTGGTCTAGCCAGATTTGTAACGTGGAATTAGAATCATGATAGTGGGGGTGGGGGTGGGGAGGAAGCCTTGCAGAACTATTGGAAAGTGTATGTGCTACACTGCACCTTGATTGACTCATCTCCTCCCCGCCACCCTTCTGTAAGGGGATGTCCCGTTACCTACAGATGGGCTTTGGGTCCCAAAGCTGTACTCCTCCTTGTTTACCATGATGTGCTTTGATGCCTGATACCTGATCCCTTTGACACCTCATGTTCACACAGGCTGGTGTGCTTCTTCCATGAGCTAGATGGCTGAAAATGGATATTTACAAGTACTTTTATACTTCAGTTATAATCTTATTCTCCCAACTTGCTTTTCTACCCAGTTCATCTTTGTTCTCTTGGCTCCATGGTACTTTCAGTATCATAATTCAAAGTACCAGTCATTCTTCACTGCCCAATTTTCACATACAACTGAAAATACTGTGAGACAACTGAAAATACTGTGGCCTCAGTCAGGCACACTTTAGTCCTTAGAGTAGGCCTCCTTGCTTTTCAGTCCTTTAAAGAGATCTTATGTAGCAGGTGAACCCAGGGCAATGCATCTTTTGATCCTGACTGCTGCTTCCATGAATATTCTTTGTAGATCTGAACAAGACAAATTCTTTGACAAGTCCAATCTTTTCCCATTTATCATGATGTTACTTATTGGTTTAATTTTAAGAAATTTGGTATTCTTTACATTGAGCTGACATGGACTTGTATTACCCATTTTGATTCAGAAAATCAAATGATTTACTATGTTGGGAATGATACAATAGAGAGGAATGGTATTGCATTCATTGTCAGAAAGGACATTTCAAGATCTTCCTTAAAGCACAATGCTGTCTGTAATAAAATTATATCTATCCTTCAAGTGAATACAATGATGACTATTATTCAGATTTATGCACCAATCATAAACCTAGTGAGGAAGAACTTGAAATATTCTAACAATGTTTTCAATTCAATTTAATTAAATATGCAATCAAGATTCATTTATATTATTGACAATTGGAATATAAAAGTTAGAAACAAAGAGGAAGAAACAGTAGTTCAGTAGTTGGAAAATATGACCATGGTAATAGAAATAAAGATGGAGATGACATGATAGAATTTTGTAAGACCATAGTAAATACCATTTTACAAGAAATTCTTGTTCATAACAAATAGCTTTCTTTTACAACACGAGCAACAAATATACACATGGACTTCACCAGAAGGCTTATGCAGAAATCAGGTTGACTACATCTATGTGAGCCAATGGAGAACCTCAATATCAGCAGATAAAGCCAGGCCAGAGGCTAAGTTTAAGATAGACCTTCAATTGCTCATCTAAGTTCAGGTAAAAGTTTCATCTTTTTTTCCAGAAAATTAAAACAAACCCATGAGAGCCATTAACAACCTTGCGTCTATCCCACCTGAATTTCTAGAACATCTCAAGAACAGATTCGCTGCATTGAACACTAATGATGGAAGACTCTGAGCCTTGGGAGGACATCAAGAATATCATTCATGAATAAAGTAAAATGTCATTAAAATGACAAAAAAAGAAAGGATCAATGTCAGAAGAGAAACGATTGATGTGAGAAGATATTATGAAATTTGCTCTTAATCTTAGACTATCTACAGTAAATAGAAATGATGAAGTCAAAGAACTGAACAGAAAACAAAGTTCTTTGAACAGAAAAATTTAAAGAGCAATTTGAGAAGAGAAGATAACAAACTATTATAATGAAATGTTTGAAAACCAAAATGGAGGAACAAACTCAGCGTATCTTAAACTAAAAGAACTCAAGAAGAAATTTAAGTGTTGAGTTGCAATGTTGAAAAACTCTATGAGCAAAATATTGAATGATGCAGAATGCTTCAAAAGACGATGAAAAGAATACACAGAGTCATTATATCAAAAAGAACTGATCACCATTCCACATTTCAGAAGGTAGCATATGAGTAAGAACCTATGGAACTGAGGGAAGAATTTCTGGCATTCTTTATTATGTTAAGGAAGGTTCTTTGTCATTTCAGTTTGTAGGAGGTTATATTAGATTTGAGTGTTAAGGCAGGGCAAATGTATTTTGAAAACAAATTGAAATAATATTCTTTCCTTACATTAATAGGTTTTTCTAAGGTGATAAAAATTTTATAGCATTTCAATTTAAACCAGTCAGTTTTTGACTAGTGTGATGTGAGAAAACATTTTTAAGTTGCAATATTCTCTGTTATAGGGAGATGCCTTCAAAAAACATGGAAATGGCATGTTAGAAAACACAGTAGTTGACCAAAGGTAAGTCTGGGGTACTATAAAAATTTCTTTTTGCTTTAAGATCAATTTAAGAGTTAAACACACACACCTTTTGTTCTTAGTTATATTTAATTTTTGTTAAAATAATTCCTAATTTTAGATTTAGGAATTTTTACTTTTTATAGGTTTTTTTTTTTTAGGTTTAAATAGTGTATATTTGAACTGACAAGGAAGCAGTAAACAGCAAATGTTACAATCTTAATAATAGCTCTCAGAAATGGCTTTCAATTTGCATTTTGCTTTATGTATTAAAAATTTGCTAATGAGATGAGTTGAAATTGATTGTGCCACATTTTCATTTCTGTATATTTTCTTAGTTTTATAGCTCCTCTTATTACTGAGTATGATAAGCATCTGGAAGAGCTAAATGGGCAGCTGAAATATTATCAGGTATGAAATCATGATTATAAAGCTTCATATACTATTTTATTATGAGAAGAAAAAGTAAAATAGACTTCCTTTTAAAAAATTTTGATAAGGCATAATTTATTTAGCAATAGCTAAGCAACTTTAAAAGTGTGTATGATATTGTGTGTGTGTGTGTGTGTGTGTGTGTGTGTGTGTGTGTGTTTGTAAGGATTTACTTTCAGGGCTGAGTCCCGGTGGCGTAGTGGTTGAGTGCGGGACTGCGGCCCACAGGCTTGGCGGTTCAAATCCAGCAGCGGGTCTCCAGGAGCAGCGCTGGGTAGCCCTCGTGACCACCAGAGGGTAGTGATGGCCCCCCCAAAAAAAGATTTACTTTCAGATTTACTGGCAAGTTCCAAATCAGCAGATATGGTGAAACTTCTACTGGTTCAAGAGATGAAGCAGCAGGGCAGGGAGTTGGGGGGGTGGGGGTGTTAGGGGTGCATTCTGTAATTGGAAAATCCAAAGTCTTTAAGTCAGGAGGCAGGTTAGAGACTTCTGCAGCCCAAAGTTCTATGATCTTGAGGTAAGGCAATGAGAAGAATGTAAGAGCCTTGGAAATAAACCAAAAGAAAGAAGTCTGCCAGAATATACATTTGTAATGTTGAGACTGACTATTCCCAATGAAACTCTCCTTTCAGATGGTTGTTTGATCTGATACCTCAGATTGGATCATAGATAATGAATACTTTATGTTAGGTATTGGGTTAAGTTACAGACTAGGAGCCAGTGCATAGCTGAGAATCATAGCCTAGCAAATTGCGCACATAAGATTAACCATCATAGTGTAATTGTATATGTATTCTTGCCTTTGATAATCCTTAAAGCATCCCTTCATCATATTGTTTATGTCCACCTCACTATCAGGAAGATCATCTTCCTTAATTTTAGGACTTTCTCCTGTTTCACTTGTATTTGTCATTATTTGCAGAATGTATTTTTTCTCCTACTTTCCAATGTTATGTAGATTAGAGTTTAAGTCCTTTCTGTATATTTGTAACACACTTAGTCCCTGATTTCCAATTAGGTTCTTTTCTAATGATTTTTTTTGAGTTGATTCTGATGTAAGTTGAATACCTCTAATATTTTCCCAGTTTTTCTTTTATTAATTTTAATAAATCATCTTGTTGGGGACTCTTACAACTCTTTCCAGTTTTCATTATTGTGTCCCCTTTCCTCTAGTAGTTCTATGAATCTTTGTCTTTGGGTTGGAAACATTACATATATATATATATATATAGATAATGATAACAGCGGTAAATTACAAGCTACAACATTGAATATAGTACATTATTACTCAGGAGCAGATGATCAAAAACAAAGTCCAGATGGTCATAAGTATGATTCATCTCAGTTTGAATACATGGTAATTAGTGGTGAGATTCAAGTAATCTAACAACCTGTTTGATGCCCTTATGACCATTTTAAGTATAAAAATGAGATATTGAGAGGTAGTTTATTATTTCATAAAGTTAACACAAAAACAAAGAGACAAAAAACTAGATTATATTATAAGAAAGTTTTAAAATATTACTGAAAAAATATTAAGTAATACTTGATAAAGAAACAATAAAAATGTTATTTAAGATCTTTCCATATTGCTTGTTGATTTGAGTTCTCACTTTCAATATTCTCTACTTTTGTCCAAGCACCATCAGCTGCATGATTTATCCATAACCATCTTTTCATTATTGGAGTAGAATACCATTCTTTTAGAGTTAGGCCAATTAGACAATAGTCATTGTGTTTGATATATCAGAAACAAGTGATTTCTTTTCTCTGAGCATATGTTCATCTTTGAAAAACCCCTTTCCACTTCTACTGAACTTCCAGCAATTGTTGTGGCAATATTTATGGCTCCTTGAACACTTTCAGGAAGTGCACAATTCACTCATAAAGTCTCATGGGAATTTGGGGTGTAACACAAAGCTAAAAGGATGGCAGTATATCACCTTCTGATTGTTTGACACCCTTTTATTTTATATTTTTGTTTACCGAAGAAACAAACACAAGGGCATAAAAATGTAGTATTTCATCAAAATTATAGTGAGTTTTATGGAACAAATAAATATTACAATCGTGCTTCCATCTAAGTTCCTACACCTATGGGTAGAATGAACATAAGAGTAAGGAATGTGAATTTGTGATGACCAGTTGTTATAGTCACCTGTTTGCCATACTCAACCAAAACTTAATGTATCTTTTTTTCTGGAACCAGCAGGAACCAGTTGAATCACACTACTGGTTGTAACTTGTGGACTGTCTCCATAGGCTTAAAGCTATCAGCTCTTTGAAAGAAACTAGACTTTATGATATAGAAGAAACTAAGTACACTGTCCCCAGTGAGCATCTCAGTCAAGAATGCATTTACAGTTTGTGGAGAGCTAGAATAAAGCACAACACTTTTTAAGATATAAGGTTCTCATGAGCTCCAATTTTAGAGTATGTCTAATATTTAAGATGTATTTCTTGCATCTGTGAACCTCTTTCAATTCTTCCTCTAAATTTTAACATTTCTGATAATAGAAGGAGTATAATAACATTGCTTCTTAAGTGGGAGTTATATTTCTGAAGCGAGGTCTCTCAGAAGGGGATGACCTCTTTGCTAGAGCTTGAATGGTTTTCTTTGGCTCAGATAAAAATCCTCAGACCAATTCAGGTGTGGCAAGTGTAGGAAAATTGGCTTAATTGAATGAATGTAGAAAATATAGTAACATGTAAAAATAATCCTCAGAGATGATTTCCTCAGAATCTTGCAGTAATCATGCAGACACAAAGAGCTTTATTTTTTTCCCAACTTTTTTGTGAAGATAGGGTCAAGGAAGATATGTTAAGGTATATTTATAAGTCTAGTCATCAAATATTTGAATAAAGAATAAATGCCAGCATTTAGATTATTAGATTTAGTTTAGGAAACATATACTGAAAAATTAATGAGTCGATGTGTAGCTTTATAAAAAAATACACAAAAGTTCTTACAACTTTCTAAATATAAAGTAAGTTCTTTGATTGCATATGAAATGATAATTTTTTAATATTTAAATTTATAGTCACCCTGGTTCAATGTAGATGTCAGCATTTCTTTAAAATGTACTTTCTTTTTTATCATGGATTAATAGAGCTTTGCCTTGTCTTTGTTATGTGTTTCTAAGCCTCCTTTATAAACTAACTGTAGTACTGCCTTTCCATTTTTTTAATTGACAAAACACACCAGAAAGCACCCTTTACACACAAATGGTATTTTGCTGTTGTATTTGGGATTCTAATGTTTCAGCTGATGACATACTTAAGTGGCTTGATTGTTATAATATATAATAACTATAATATTAAAAGAAAACAACTTACATTTTTATGATATATACAAATAACTTGTTTCACTAGCTGTTTACTAAGATCTTTAACGTCATTATTCACATGGCATTCTCTATCATGTATGGAGATGGTTATTCAATTAATTTTAAGAACTATGAAACTTAGAGAAGGGCCAAGAGACAATGATAAGGTGCTACTTCTTTTAGAGAGGAAAAAATTTATCAACACTCACTTTTCAGACTAGTTTCTCTCATAGGCATTAATCATTGAAAGGCTAATTCTTATAATGTATCTTCTTGACCCAGCCAAAAAATGGTATATCTTAAAAAGAAGTATGACATTACTTCCTTATATGAGAGATTTTTTGGTAGAAATGTGAAAAATAGGGGAACTTTTTGCTATATAAGAAGTATTACTGAAATTTTTTTCAACAATTGAATATTTTTAAATATTTAGTAATAAAGGATCTTTAATATAATAATGATGAACCCTTAATCTTAGCTAATAATATATATGTACACACCATGACCAAGAGTAATAAATATATTTCAATAAACATCCATATTTTTGAGTCATCTAAAGATCAGTTTTTTTAATGTAAAATGAAGACAATTACTACAATTCAAGTCTTTTAGTTTCCATAGTATTCATGAGCTTCACCTGCCTTACAAATTGTATTTCTCACTGTTTACTCCTTATATGGTCAATTCTCAGTTATCTGGTAGTGAATCAAATCCATTTGGATTCATTGTGATTCACACACAGCTGGGACCTGGAATTGGTTCATCTTTCAAGCCATTTTGTAGTTTGAATTGGCCACTACTCATTTCCTGGACCAGCTTCTCTGATTAAACAGGATCTGTAAGGCTTGAAACCCTGTCTTCCATCCTTCTCTTGCCAGGTTCTGTAGGCGAGGCTTCTCCCCTCTCACTGCAGTGCCCAATCAAGACAAAGGGACACATCATGAGTTGATAGTTTGCTCTAGAGATGATTTTCACATGGCCTTCTTCCTGACCTCCATCCTGCCCATTCACTTTTATTGAGAGCTATCTACTATGCATTATTTTAAAAGAAATGATTTTATTGGGGGCTCGTACAACTGTTAACACAATCCATACACATTTGTATCTTTGTTGCCATCATTCTTTTCTTTTTTTTGTGGGGGGGAAGGTGTGGGGGCATCACTGCTTCTGGTGGTCGTGGGCGCTACCCAGTGCTGCTCCTGAGAGCCACCACTGGATTTGAACCGCCAAGCCCGCAGGCCGCAGTCTGGTACTCAACCACTTACACCACTGGGGCTCAGCCCGCCATAATTATTTTCAAAGCGTTTTCTTTTTACTTGAGCTCTTGGTATCCGCTCTTCATTTTTCCTCTCCCTCATGAGCCTTAATAATTTATCAGTTATTATTTTTTTCATGTCTTGTATTGACTGATGCTCTTCCTTTACCCGCTTATGGATAGATCATTGTGATTGTTTCCCCTTTTCTTCCCCACCTTCCACTTACCCACCTGGTGTGCCTACTCTCAATATTGGTCCTGAGGGGCTTATCTATCCTGGCTCCCCTGTGTTTCCAACTCTTATCCATACCCGTGTACGTGCTCTGATCTAGCCAGAGTTGGAGGTCTACTATACCTTTTTTACCTAATATATTTGGTTACTTGTTTTTACTCGTATTTCTCCCTGTTTGAGTTTCCTTCATGTCAGCTTGAAATCCCACCAATCTCTTGATCCTCTCAGGGAGAATTAGGTATACCTTTATCTTATTTTTTTATAATATTTATTCTTGTAGCTATTTTAGTTGGTGATATTTTACTAACCTTCCTACTAAAATATGTGTGTGACGATAGTGACCATCTTTGTGTATCATAAGCCTGATTTTAGATATTTAATAAGGATGTTGAATTACAGCCTGAATGACAATTAAGAAAGCCTTTATTTCCTTTATTTTGCAATTAAAGTTTTTCTATTTGAAATCCTAGAAAAAGTACAGGTATCCATATGAGATTCACCTAAATTGAGGTAAATAAATTAGTTAAGATATACATTAATGCTCTAGAGGTCTGCTTTTATTTGTTACAATGACACTCCTATAGAGAAATATACCTTTTACCTGTTTTTCAAAATTGATACATCAGAATCACATATTTCTTAATATGTAATATAAAATAGTTTACTTATCTTCTGTTCAAAATGAGTTTCCTACATTTCATTAAAGTATTCAGTTACTTGGGGGCTCACACTTAATTCTAGACTGAATCTCATGACAGTTACTTATTTATTATGATGGGACCCTGCATTATGCCCTAATGAAGAGATGAATGAAGATCTGGGTGCTATCGCCAGGTGATAGTCAGATGGTGCCTGACTGTCAGAAAGAACAGCATCTAGAGTATTAAAGGCTTGTCTGAAAACAAGGAGCCGTCCAAGTGAGGCAACAACTAAGTCCCCATGGAAAACACATGCCATTCTGCATGATCCCAGGGTGTAAATAATAAAGCCCAAATCCAAAGGAGGGAATGGTATCAGAGCTTAAATTGTGAAGACCCAGTTTGCAGAAGATGATAGATAACAGTGGAAGCCTAAAATCCATTTTCAGAGTCCCCACATTGATTAAGCTTCTAGTAAATTTTCTCTGACCATAGTGGAGGAATGTGAATAGACTTCCTTTTAGAAAGAAAGAGTCTGTAAAGTCAATTTTGGCAAATTAGTTAGGTTAACATGTAGTACCTTATTACTGGATCTCCCTTTTGACTTATTTTAACATCACTTCAGTTTTTAATATTTTGTTTTCTTTTTGATTGAGGTTTTTATGTTTTGTCTAGTCATTGTTGTTGGACTTTTTTTGTTTGTTTGCTTCGTGTTCTTGATTTTCTGCATATGAACTCGAGGATAAGTAGAGGCAAAACTCTATTCATAGGGGCATGGCAGGGAAGGATGGGGGAAATGGGGAGCTAACAATTAGTACAAGAAGAAACTGTTATGAAATTGATTATAATGATAATTGCACAGACATACCTAATGTGATTAATCGATTAAATTGTGTGATATGTGAAGTATATGCCCATAAAAGTATTTTAAAGATATATCCTGGTTAACAATATTTGTTATAAGTAAAGACTAATTCTTACTTATCAGTAGCCTGGTGTCATAGACCCTCATGAATTGCATATGAATGTACTATGGAATGAAGACCTAGTTGTCTGGAAAACTAATTGCTGTCACCATAATTTATACTTTCAGAAACAGATGGGTGAGATGAAGCTACAACTTGAAAATGTCATCAAGGAAAACGAAAGGTAGACCAATCAGCTCTGGGATTTTAAAAATTATTATTTTCCAAGATAGTGGTACGAAGTCTCGCCATCCTTGCTTCAAGACACATTCTAGCAGTACTTCATCCAATCATTCATGTGGCACTCCTTGGTGTATTCAATCTTCCAATAGTCTTTGCTAACACCCTAAGTCAAAGGCATTTTGGTAATTGTTATCTCAGATAATATATATATGCATATATATATACACACACATGCATCAAATATGCTGTTTAAAGGTATAGACTGTGGAGCCTGACTTTCTGTTTGACTCTTATGTGATTTTGAACAAGCTACATAAGCTCTTTGTGTAGTTTCCTTATCTACAAATTGGAGCTAATAGCAGAAACTATTTCATCAGGTTGTTTGTAAAAGACAGAGTAAGTGCTTGGATTAGAGTAAATAGCAAGCATTTTATAAATACCGTAACTTCTTTGAGAGCTAGAACTTCTATCAGGGGGAAACCAGTAAGAGATGGAAGTCACAATTCTTTTCCACTCTACAGTGATAGAAAGGTGCCAAAGCAGTCTGGTGCTGTTGCAAATGACAAACATGCAGACCACTGGAACAGCAGTGACAACTCCAAAGTAAATTCATCTGGCTAAGGCCCATGATGTGTGACTTACAGTTCTTATAGCATTCCATGCATGCTTCCATTGTATCAAGCCTATTTATACATATATTGCCATCATCATTTTCAAAACATTTTCTACTTGAGTCCTTGGTTTGACTCCTCTTTTTTCCCTCTCCCCCTCGTGAATCCATGATCAATTATATACTGTGAGGTATATTTAATATAAAACATCTTCTGATATAGAATTATATGAAATAATATAATTTTGAACTTTCTGATATTAAATTAATTTTTCCCCCTTAGGATCTCTAATGGGAGGAGACCACATTGGGTCACACTCCCAGAGGGGCATGACACCAAAAAAAGCTGACAATAAAATGTTGATGAAGTGTTTCAACAGAAATTCATTATTTTTTCTAAAGATATCCTTATAGATAGTTTCAACAGCAAAAAAACCCTTTTCAGTTCTCTCAGTTTATGTTTCATGGCTGTTGGGTAGGGTTGAACTGCTAACTACAAGGTCAGTTGTCCACCCACCAACCAGTCTGCAAAAGAAAGATGAAGCTCTCTCCTCCCCTAACGATTTATGCTCTTAGAAGCCCTATACAGGGTTGTAATGAGTTCATAGCTTACATTTTTTTCAATAGATCTGCAAGGCTAAAACTCTCTGCGCCTTTATTTACTTAACAGACATGGTTACTGTACAAAAGGGCTCAGGCATGGGCAGGAGCAATTGTGACGATGGCAGGGATGCAGGGCCACGAGGCTGGGTTGTGCATAGGGTTCCAATGAGCTGGATTCAACCCAAAGACACCTAACCACAGCAGCCAATCAGTGTCCTTTAATGAGCGCTGCCATTTTTACCCAATTACAATAATGCTTTGAAGTACGAGCATTTGTCCGCTGGTGTTATTAGCATGTGCTGTTGATTTCCTTACTGCTGCTACTCTTACTGTCACTAATTTTGTCCAAACTTCTGGTGTTTGAGTTACACTATTGTGGTAATTAGTACTTGTGAGCCTATATAAATATCTTTTTTGAGAATGTAGTAATAGAGGTAAGGAAGGACAAAAACTGAAAAATCTTCATCCCTTCAGGACTAATGGTGAGAGTGGCGGGAGGGTGGAGAGAAGGTGGAGTAGAAAGGGAGAACTGATTACAAGGATCAACACATAACTCCCTCCCTGGGGTATAGACCACAGGGAAGTGGGTGAGGGGAGACATCGGAAAGTGCAAGATATGGCAAAACAATTATAAATTATCAATAGCTTGTAAGGGAGGGGGAAGTAACAAGGGGAGAGAAAAAATGAGCTGATACCAAGGGCTTAAATAGAAAGCAAGTGTTTTGGGAATGATGAGAAAAACAAATGCACAATTGTGCCTGACAAACAATGGATGAATGTAAGAGTTGTATGGATTGTAATGAGTTGTATGAATTCCTAATAAAATGATTAAAAATAATACTTTAATGTAGAAAGAATTTGCAAAACAATTTAAATCTTAGTATTCATATAAGATTAGATCTACACATAACCTCCTATCTGGTAGGCGGTCATTAGAGGAGTAGGTGAGGGGAGATGTCGGGACAATGTAAGATATGACAAAATAATAATTTATAAATTAATGAGTGGTGGTAGGGCAGGAGGGTGCGGGGAGGAGAAGGGATGAGAAACTTACAAGGGCTCAAGTGGAAAAGCAGAGATTTGGAGAATGATCACAATAACAGGCATGCATATGGGCTTGGCACAGTATATGCATGTATGTATTGTGATAAGTAATGTACGAGTCCCCAGTAAAATGATTTCAAAAAATGATTACATTTAAGCAGTGCATCACTATATCATGTTATTTATGACGAAAATTAGCAATAAGCATTACCAATTAGTCACAGAGTTGGCAGACCAAACAAACTATCGACTTCATGAGAGAAAGATGAAGCTATGTGTCCCCATAAAGACTTATATTCTCCGATACGTAACACCGGGTTGCTATGAGTGGGCAGTGAGTTCAGTTTGGAGTTTAAGGATTCTGTAATTCCACACCAAGAACAGGCTAGGAAGAAGGAAATACCTGTCCATAGATGAGAAATCAGCCACCAAAAACTTTGTGAATAGCAGTATGACACTGTCAGATAAAGTGCTAAATGATGAGCCCCTCGGATTGAAAGGCACTCAAAGTATGACTAGCATAATGCCCCCTGCCCAAAGCAGAGGTGATGGTAATGCCGTAGTGGCAGTGAAGCTTCTGGGACCTTCCTTTGCTGCTGGAACACAACTCAGAATGACAAGGAACTGCTGCAAATAATCCATTAATATTCAGAGCATGTAATTATGAACGATGAATATAGGAAAATTTTAAGTCATCAAAAATGAAGTAGAATGCATAAATATTGATATTCTAAGCCTTAGTGAACTGAAATGGAGTGGTATTTCCCATTTTGAGTCAGATGATTACGGAATTTACTATGCCAAATGCAAATGGAATGGCATCATAATCATCATTAAAAAGAATTTTTTATGATCTATCAGACAGAAGGAGGCTCAGTTAACACAACTACTCATCAGATTTACACACCATCTATTACAGACAATGGTAAGGAAATGGAAGAATTTTAGCAACTTCTCAGACTGAAATCCATCTAATAATACAAGGATTATTAGAAATTGGATTGCAAAAATTATAAACAAAGAGGAAATATGAGTGGTTTGAAAGCATATTCTTGGTGATAGGAATGAAGCTGGAGATTCGTTGGAAATATCTTGTTTCAACAAAATAAACTAATTATACAGTGGGACCTCACTAGATTTAACACACAGGATTCTGATTGATTATATGCGTGGGAAAAGACAATTGAGATACTTAATAACTTCAGCTAAAACAAGGGCAGAGACTATGGTGTGGATTGTTCCTATGCAAGTTCACATTGAAGTTGAAGAAAATTAAATCCACAAAAGCCAACATTATCATCTTGAGTATATCCCATCTGAATTTAGAGAATAAGAACAGATTTGATTCATTGAAAACAAATGACTGAAGACTTCTGACTTGTGAAATAACATTAAGATAATATATTATTTAGAAGACATCTACCTGGGCCATTCTGAAGAAAGGCGCCCCAAGAAAATGCAAAAATTATTGAACACTTTTATTAATAAGACATGCAAGCAAATTTTTCTGAAGGAAGTTAAAAACCAATGTAGCAGGGCATTGGTAGAGAGCTGCCAGAAATTTAAGTCAGAGTCAAAAGAAGTGGTGAAAGAAGAGTTACCTTACCACAGTAGCTGGATCTTGCCTGAAAAGTGAGGATAGCGGAAAGATATTATCTTGTGTTTTATTGACTATGCAAAAGCATTCAACTGCATGGATCATATCAAACTTTGAATCACCTTAAAAAGAATGAGAATATGAGAACACTTTGTTGTACATAGATCAAGAGGCAATTATTCAAACAGATACTGCATAGTTTAAAATCAGGAACAATGTGCATCATGATTATATCTTTTCATTATACTTTTTCACGCTATGCTGATCTGAGAATCTGGATAATATAAAAGAGAAGGCACTGGCATCAAGATAGAAGGACCACTGTAGCTTTTGTGGAGAATTGACTGGGTAATGAGAAATTGGGTGGAGGGGGGAAGTGAAATCAGAAGAGACCACAGATATGAGAGTAGTACAGCATTACCAGTAATGGATTTTAGTGACTTAACACAGGATACTTTCAGTGAAGATGGAGAAAAGTGAAATGTAGTAGTTGGGGAATGTACTAGGGCGATACGATAGGGCTTACTGATAAATATACCAGGGGTTACCAAAAAAAAAAAAAAAACGGAAAAAAAGACTGCTGGGCAAAACCTTTGTAGTAAACCTTTTTCCTACTAGGTAACCAGCTATGAGTTGATGTACCAATGGCTTTACCTGGGCCTCCGTAGGTTCTCTGTGGTGACAATAAAATTTTTCACTCGTACCTCATGTTTGTGATAGCCGATTTAAGAGAACAGCGTATAGCTGTGAAATTTTGTTTCCTGCTTGGAAAAAAATGCCACAGAAACAGTTGCAATGTTGAATGAACACAGCTTAAAAGGACAGCACTAGTCTGCTACAAGATGAGGGCCATAGTAGTGAGTTATTGCATTGAACAACACCAACTACTGACACCACTTGTAGGTTCATAACATTTTTTCTTTTTGGGGGGTCATCACTGCACTCTGGTGGTCATGGGAGCTACCCAGCGCTGCTCCTGAGAGCCGCCGCTGGATTTGAACCGCCAAGGCTGTGGGCCACAGTCCCGCACTCAACCATTTATGCCACCGGGGCTCAGCCCAGGTTCATAACATTTTAAAACAAAACACTCCAATTTTTTAAAATAGCTTCATATATATAAATATATATATACACATATATTCTAATTATTTTTTGTTTGTTACAAAGCATGGTATATCTGTAATTTATACAAGCTCCAATCTACCTTTTGCCATCAAGCTGATTCTGACTCTCAGAGACAATATCCAAGGTTTCTGAGACACTACATTTTTTTTGTCATGTAACCATAGCGAGGCTCTAAATCTTAATAGAAATTGATAGCCTCACTTGCTATCATGAAGCTATGAAGTGACTAGTGAATTTGAACTCCCAATTTTGTAGTTAGCAATCTTGGCTCTTAACCAGCAGCACTGTGCTGCTTCTAATGCATTTAGAGTAAATATTATTATTATTGAATTTTAAGACTTTCAAAATGATAGTTAAGTTTATGTAGGTATTGCTGAAAAATGAAGTTCCTTATTGCCTTGATTTCATAACCATCAGCCTCCTTAATCTACTTTGTTTATTAACTGGGACTAGTAAGAAGTCATATGAATATTGTGAAATTGTGAAGAAGGTAAGAGATAAGAAATTTCCTGTGTACTTTTTATATAATTGACTAGATGAAATCATATCATAATATAATAGATATTCCGAATGTCTTGTTTTATCATTTAATAGATGTTCTGAATGACATGTTTTATCATTTAACAACATGTGATATCCGAGTTTACCTTTGAAGGAATTTAAATCTTGCTAAGACAAATTTGATTTTATTGTATTACTTATAACCAATTTAAAGTCTTTTTTATTATTATAAAATTTATTTTTAAGTTTTAAAAGCATAGTATTGATTAATTTTTTTATTTAAGCCTACTTAAAAACTTTTTTTGTAAAGAAAGATTTTAACCCAAATATTTATCTATTTTTGTTGTTGTTGTTGTTTTGGGGGGGGGGGTGGTTTGGCATTGCTGCCCTCTGGTAGTGGGAGTAGGAGGTCCAGTCTTTGCTCCTGTGGAGCTGCTGCTGGAATTGAACCTCCATCCCAGTGGGCCGCAGTTCCCAAATATTTATTTTTAATTGACTCAAATGGTCATTATTGCTACTAAAATTTATTGAGATTATTATTTTTGTTAACTGTTGTTTTAAAGGTTACATAAAGAATTAAAAGATGCTGTGGAAACACAATTAGAGGGCCTGCCCTTTGACCGAGAGATTGGAAATGATATGTATGCAAATGATGAAACAGTAAGAAACCTTCAAGAACAATTAGCAGTAGTCAATCAGGTAAGTGACACAGTCTTTAAGTTATATTTTAAATAAAGATAAGTTTAAGACATGAATAGTATTAATATGGTAACAAAATTATTCAAACTTGATTTGGAAGTTTTCTGATAATATCCTTAAGTGATAAAGCTTGTTATAAATCCCCTCACTTTTTACTTCATAGTAAAAAGTATTTGTATTCATATACAAATATTGTTGCTAAATATATTCAGATTCCGAGATGTTGCTGATGCTGCCAATTCTTTGAGAACCTCTGCTGCAGGAAAAAGATGGGTTTTCTAGCTGTTAGTCCAGGTGGTTTTTGTTATCAGACAGAATTAGAAGGAAAAAACCTTTTTTGGTGTAAGACTTATTCTTTGATCATTCAAAGAGAAGGAAGCTGATTCTCCAGGAAATAAAGTGAATTGTACCCGATCATTCAGCCAAGTCTTCTGCGTCAAGACACTTTGTTTTTTTATAATGTTTTAAATTATGTAAACTTTGGATAAGCTAATCTGTGGTGTCAGAAGGCAGGGTAATAATTATTGGGGGTGGGTAATAACTGGAAGGAATCACAAGCAGGACACTTGACTGTGGGCACTAGTAATAATGTCCCGTATCTGAATTGGGTCTTGGTTACATGAAGGTACACACATTGTGAAAAGTTCATGATGCATGCATTTTCCAAGTAGTACACTTCAATAATAGTTTACTTGAATGAAACTTATATGCATATATTAATGTAGATCTTTATGCATATAAATGTATATCTTTATGCTTCTGAAAATGTAGCTTTCTTCTCTACACTACCCTACCTTCTTTCTAAAACTAAGAGGGTGGATTAGCAGTGACTTGGGGTATAAAACTTTGGAACCAAGCAGAAGGGGGCTCCTTCCCAATACTTTGAGCAACTTGTGGAAGGACTTTAGGTGTGTTCCTTAAACCTACTCTTTACTTCTTTAAAGGAAATTAATGAGTCTATCCTTTCTTGATTAGAATCTCTCAACCTTTTTGCTTTCTAGACTTCATAAAAATTATGGAGAATTGCTGAGCCCTGGTGGCGTAGTGGTTGTGCGCAGGACTGTGGCCCACAGGGACGGAGGTTCAATTCCAGCAGTTGGGCTGGGCCTCCTACTCCCACCACCGGAGAGCAGGGATGCTCCCCCCAAAAAAAATCATGGAGAATCCTAAAGTGCTTTTTGTTTTTATCAGTTATGTATAGTTATCCATGGGTGTCTGTGGGGGATTAGTTCCTGGACACCTCTTCCTTAGAAGATAGCAAAATGTGCCTCTTATATAAAATGGTATTATATTTGCATATATCCTCGCTCATCTTCCTGTATCCTTGAGAAAGTGTTTCTCACAGTGCTTAATACTGGCCCCTGGGGCAACTGGAACAATCTAGGGGAGCTGTAAGAGCAGACACCTACACTTTATCCTGGATCGTGGACTGTATATAGTACACAAGTTTTTCATTACAAAAGGGGTACTGAGTAAGCTTATTTTATTTTTTCTGAAAATGGGAAAACTTGGGACCCTTTGCTTTAGATCATCTCTAAATTACTTATAATATCTAAGTCCAATATAAATGCTATGTTAATATCATTTTAGACAGCCTCTTAACCTTTGTAGCATTTCCTTTGACAACTTAATTGTGTCCCCAGACCTGAATATTTTCCCTTGAATCCACCAGTGTTCCTAACTTGTGAATATAGAGTCAATTGATTGATATTTATTATATTCAAAATTCAAGCAGTTATGTTTATAAATAAAGGGAGCAGAAGTACACATTCCATTAGCCAACAGAGATAACAATGTCATACATAATATTGCTTTTAGAAAACTAAGTATCTGTGTGATGAGAATGAAAAGGGCAAATAATGTCTTCAAATTGAACTATAATTTGAACTCAGGGAATACTGAAAGTATCATAGAAGTTCTTGTATTGAAAGAACAATTAGTGACTGGAGAAATATTTTATTATAAAATGCCAAGAGAAATCAGTACAATACAAACATGATTCCTAATTTTATTCAAAGAAAATATTCTAAGCATTCCCCCATCTGAACCACATATATGATATGTATGTCATATATATATATAGATATTATGTCTCCAGGAGTTACAATATTTATTATCAGATTGTAAAATAAGTGATCTTATTTTCTTATTTATTTTTCTGTATTTTCCTAAATTGCTACAATAAATATTTATTACTCTTATAATAAAAATATCTTGTATTTTGTAGAGTGTTTTCTTCTACCCAAGTTCTAAAGTTTATGCTTTCTGTTTAAAAAATGTTTTACCATGAATTGGGTAAAATTAGATCATCCTTTTTGCATTCATCAACTTATTAAAACTCCCAATGTCTTGTCTGTCCCCCTCTTGCCTCACTGTTTTTGCCCAACTTCCTCTTACAGGACATAATTTTTTCCTTCACTCAAGTTAGTACCTGTCTATCCTCTAACCTACTATTTCCTCTTCATTCCTTCACCCTCCTACCCTTGGTACCCATCAAAGTCTGTTTCTTTTGGTTTGGAACTTTTTCTTGATCATTTTTATAGCAGTATTCTCATATGATACTTGTCCTCCATGTCCACTATGTCTTGAGGCGCTTCACAGTTTCATCATTATTCTTTAGCAATGTGTAGTTCTCCATTGTGTCTGTATAGCTACATTTACTTATGTACCAATTTTTAAATCTTAATTGATAAAACCAAATAAAAGCGAGGTAAAGTAACTTACTTACAATTCCCTTTGGCAATCACAATTGGAAACCATGTTTATCTGACAATAAAAGATATTTTTTGTTTGTCACTAAAGACTCCAAGTCCATTTCAATTTTACTTTTCTTCCTCTTTTATTTTTAAGCCACTGACAGCACTATTTTAGGTTTGAGGGATACAGACTCTGGATGAATTTTGGGTGGGTGGGTGTTGAAGAAATAGGCTACATATACTTAGACAGCCTACTTCAAGAAATGAAGCCAGCAACAATACCCAACAAAATCAATGACAATGAGTTTTGAGAATCGTCATTCAAGTTGTTTATGTCTTCTACTATTGTGAATAAGTTGTACATGGCTGTGCATATATCTGCTTGTGCTATGTTCTTTTCTTTAAGGCATTTTCCAAGTAGAGGAATTGCTGGATCGTATGGTATTTCTATTCACAATGGTTTGAGCAAATATCATACACTTCCCAAAGTGGTTGTTACTCCACACCCCCTCCAGCATTTACTGTTTTAGATTTTTAAAAATTGGTTGTCAATTCTGGGGTGAGATAGTCTCTCCTTGTTTTTTTGATTTTCAACTCTTGAATGGCTAGTGATCCTAAGTATTTCTTCTTATGCTTATTGGTCATCTTGATGTCTTGATAAGTTGTTACAAAACATGTTTTTCCCCAGTATATGGATTCTCTTTTTACCCTTTTAATGGAACCTTTGATGCACATAAGTAATGCCTTATTTTTAGGAGGTTCCAGTCGTCTGTTTGTCTTCTGACTTAAGTGTGTTTGATAGAAGCCTACACTTTCTTGTAGAGGCTCATGGCACACTGATTAAACACTAGACTGAGAACTGAAAGATCAGTAATTTTAATCTGAGCACTGCAGGAAAAAATGCCTAGTGATCTGCTTCTGTAAAGATAATGTCTACAAAGTCCTATGGAAACTCTACTCTAATTGACAGTGACACACACAGCATCACTTTCTTTTTTTAAAAATAATTTTATTGGAGGCTCTTACAGCTATTATAGCATTCAATACATCATCTGTATCAAGCACGTTTGCACACATGTTGCCACATTCACTTCCAAACATTTTCCACTTGAGTCCTTATAGTATAAACTCCTCTAAAAAAAAAAGCTCCTCTTTCCCCTCTCCCTTTTTTTTAAATGAATCATTTTATTGGCTACTCATATACCTCCCCTCATGATCCATACATGCCTCAATTGGATGCAGACCTCATTTGCACACTTGTTGCCATCATCACTCTCAAAACATCCTCCCTCCACATTAATGCTGCTAAAAGTTGGTTCATCACTTTCTTATAGAACAAGGACTAGTTCTGTTGAGTCTGACTCATATGAACCCCATTTGTGTTAGAGTAAAACTGTTTCCAATGACTTATTTTGGGAAGTAAATTACCAAGCCTTGGTTCCCAAGTACCTCTCAGTGGACTCAAACCTCCAACTTTCAGTTAGCAGCCAAGTATGTTAACTGTTTGTGCCACCCAGTATCTCCCTGGGAAACAAGGAGAATTAATTAAACCTATGTAGGATTAAGGATTTTAGAATTGCAAGGTAAGGAATTCTTTAAAGGTTGCTCTTATGTCTCATTTTTATTTTTAAAACTATTGCCTACAAAATAAATGTGGCTTATTTCTAATATGCAATGGCCTACTAATATTATCAAATGCTTTTGTTTTAAAGGAGAAAACCCAGGCAGTGGAACTCTGGCAGACTGTATCTCAGGAACTGGAGAGATTGCAGAAAATTTACCAGGAGCATATGACTGAGGCCCAAATTTATGTAGCTGAAAGTCAAAAGCAAAAGGTACTTGAGTTTCATGTTTGTTTGTTTATATATATATATATATATATATATATATATATGAAATTACAAGGGTAAATAAAAATTTTGCTGAGTGATCAGAGAAATATTAAACAAAAATATCAAAATATAAAGCTGTTGTTTCTCTACTATAGACTCAACTAGGTCAATATGCTTCTGAAGGCTGTTTCCCCATTATTTCTAATTCTTCCTCAGAGAATTGTACGTTCTTTGATTTATACCATTTTGACATTCCTTAAGGTAATCAAATCATGTTTCTTGTAAGTGTACTTTGAAATTGGAATACAAAAAGAAAGATGAAAGTGAAGAATCATTGCTTTGGGGTGGGTGGGTAAGGTATCCTAGCAAATTTCAATGGCAATTTTCCTGCTCTCAGCTAATGAGCAGTGTAGCATCATAATAGAAAAGAATTTCTTGACTCAACTTTTCTGGCCTTTCTCTTACCGGTGTAGTTTCAATTTCCATAAAACTACCTTATAAGCACACTGTGTCCTATAAGAAAATCTATGAAGATCATTCCTTTTGGAACCCCCAAAGTAGTTGTCATAGCCTTTGAGCTGACCTCTCTGCCTTGAGTTAAATTTGCTCAGCAGATCCCCTGGGAACGTACTATTTTGACTGAACTTTTTTTTTTTAATTTGTAACTCACTTTTAGGGGGTCTCTTACATATCCATAACAATCTATAACTTAGTCATATCAAGTGGACTTCTACAGATGTTGGCATCATCAATTTCAGACACTCTTTCTTTTTGAGTCCTTTAATATTGGCTCCCCTTAATTCCCTCCCTCCCAAACCCTATCACCCTCTTGAACCCTTAATATATTATTATTATTATTGTTATTACATATCTTACACCATCTAATATGTCCCTTCCCTTCTCATGCCCTCTTAGAATTGTTACTCCTATTACTGTTTCTAAGAGGTTTGTCTGTCCTAGATTCCTTGTATTGAAAGTTCTTATCTGTACCAATGTCCATAAAGCAGTCTAGCCGGGTTTGTGAGGTAGAACTGAGGTCATAATAGTGCAGGGGAGGAAGCATTAAAGAATGAGGGGAATGTTGTATATTTCCTCAGTACTATACTTTACCCTGAATATGTTGTTCCATCTGGTGGCCCTTCTGTGAGGTAATTTGACTGGACATTTTGGGGAAGACACACTAAAGCAAATAAGACAAATGTATTATCGAGGGAATTTTCTTGTCATACACTAACTGCAGAAACATGTTTAGGCACATTTTGTTTGGGAGAAAAATTGCTCTGTATATCTGTCTATATCTATATCTATATATGTATATCTATAGATATAATTCAGAATCATAGATGTAATACTTTTTTACTTACCTTCTTACATTGTAAAAAACTTCAGTTTGCGAAAGAAATGTCACAATTCTCTATTTTTTATGGCAACAATAAAAAATCTTAGCTGGTTATATATCTCTTGAACAGATAATTGAAGTAGTGCTCAATCTATATTTCATTCTTAAATGGGATTAAGAATTGAAAATGCATTTAGGTTTAAGCAGCTATTCGCCTTGGTGAACACATGGGCCCCCAATAGCTTTTATTCAGAAGAAACTTGATTTCCAACTTGGATTCAAAAATTAAAATTATGCATTAGGTTAGGTCAAGAAATTGTGCTCAAATATCATGACAATACTATGTGAAATTAAATATTGACCCCCTTAAATAGGTCTCACTAACTAGATGTTACCACCACTCATCTATCAGTTCTTCTACTATAGTGGATATAATTCT
>PVJH01022661.1:0-36157 GCA_004026705.1 Nesogale talazaci
TTGGGAGCTTTTTGTTGCAACCACTCTGCAAATCCATAGGGTCTTCCTCTTCTTATCAAGCACAATGTCCTTATCCAGATAGACCTTTCCCCTGACAACTTGTCCAAAGTTCCTAAGAGACTTCTCACCATCCTTGCCGCTAAAGAGCATTCTGGCTGTACATATTTTAAGACAACTTTGTTTGATCTTTTGACAATCAGTGGTACATTCAATATCCTTTGCCATATTTCAATGTTTCCATTTTCCTTTGATCTTCCTTACGCATCAATAGTCCCTGATGATTATAAATAGCACAAAAGTTGATGTAAAAGGAGGAACAGTAGTCAGAAAATATGTCCTTCATAACAAAGTGAAGTTAGATATTGCATTATAGACTTTGAAAGGTCATCATCTTCTTTCCTGAAGATGCCTTTTCCAGTAATAGAAGTGGCAACGATAAGCATGCATCTCTCCTGAAGGAATAAACAGGAATTATATTGGCTATACTTGTGAAAAGAGAAAATTAAGAAACTCAATATCAACAGCCAAACCAAAGGCAAGTACATTTGTGGAACAGACCATCAATATCTCATATGAGAATTCTGGTTAAAGACGAAGAAAAATAAAATGAACCCAATTAGAGCAAAAATATGATATTGAGTTTATCACACTTGAATTTACAAATCATCGTTCCTTCTCCGTTCCTCATTAGCTATTCATTTGAGTTGCTGATGTCAATTTGTCCCCTATCGATAAACCTTGGAGGAACTCAGTGCTCTAGGTAGTGGTTTTCTACTAGGTTAACTAAGTTACTTAGGTTTTTTTTTTTTTTCAGTTTTATTAGTTTAGCCAAATTACTGTTTGCCTTTCAGAAGACTTCAAGAGAGGAACCCCCCCCCCCTCAAATATAGAGAGAATCTCAGGGCAATCATTTCCGTGGTCCACCCACCTCTCCATGGCTCCTAGGAAAATACTGAATAGTACTGAATAGTACTGAATCAACAAGTAAGTATGGGCATGAAATTAATATGATCACAGTTGAAGAAAGAAAGCTCATAAATCGCAAACTCACTGCAGGAGAGTTAATTCTTCTGACTTACAGTGATTCTATAGGAGATGATAGAACTGGACTGAATAGAACTGGTAACTTTCAAACATTCTAAAATAGCCCATACAAATAAGAACCAATGGTAGTAAAATAAGAAGTCCAAGCTTTGCTGAAGATATTATCAAAAAAGCAAGGCTTGAGATACTTGTGAATTAACAGTTGATATGTTTCAAAAAATGATTCAGCACTGGGAATATTTAGAAGTCTATGGCCAGGAATTTGAAATACTAAAACTAGTCCAACTGACTAGAAGGCGTGTCTCTGACCACTACAAAATAAGGTACCCAACAGAATTATCAAACAATATCACTAATATGAAATGCAAATTGGATTTACTTGTTATAATTTTAAAAAATGGTTGTCGCAGTCAGAAATTCAATACAGATTCAGAAGAGGATGTGGCTTTTGCATGGAATAACAGAAAATTGTTTAATTGTGTTTCATTGATACTGCAAAAGTATTTGGGTAACAAACTATGGGTAACATTGAGAAGAATAGAAATTTCAGAATTACTACTTATGTGCATGTGGAACCTCTTCATAATCCAAGAAGTAGACATTCAAATGAAGCAAGAGTCTGCTGCATAGCTTAACACAAAGAAAGGTATACATCAGGGTTGTATCTTTTACCATATTTATGCAATCTGTATAATGAACAAATAATATGAAAATTTAGATTCTCAGTAGATTAATGCTACACCAAGAGTGGAAGAAAACAAAACAACTGCCATGATATGCAGTTGACACAACCTTGCTTGGGAAAAACTAAGAGAACTGGGAGCTCTTACTGAAAGTCAGGGCTGTGAGGTTCAGTATTTACTACAAGTCAGTGTAAAGAAAATCAAAAATGTTACAATATTACCAACAGAGATCATGATGAACAGAGAAAATACGGGATTTTTCTTCCACCCAAGTACTAACCAGGCCCAACCCTGCTTAGCTTCTGAGATCGTTATGTGTTCAGGCTGTAGACACAGGATTTGTCAAAGATTCAATTTTACTCACAAGCAATGCTTATAGAAGTAGCAGTCTTAGGGTTAGGGTTGAGTTAGAGTTAGGGTTAGGATTAGAAAGAAAACAACAAAAAAGTGAAAACAGAAGTAGCAGTCATGCAAAAAAATTCAAAAAAATTCTAATTGTTCTGGGAAAATTTGCTTCACTAGACCTATTTACAGTCTTAAAGTGCAACGATGTCACCAAAATACACCTAATCCAAGTCCTTGTATTTTCCATTTCTGAATACGCTTGCTGAAACTAGACCACAAGGGATTTGATTTATGTTATTGCTTAAGAATATTGAAAGTAATCTGGCCTTCCAGAAAAACAAATGTTCAAATGTGACCAAGAGCAAGTATAGTCAGAATATCTTTAGAAACAAGAATGGAGAGATGCATTTCACTTACTAAGATATGCTATTACCACCAGGTTTTGTGGAGTACAGATTCCATGAAAAAGAGGCAGAAACTCAAATAGATGGATTTACAGAATGCTGGTAACAGTGGGTTCAAACAGTAACACTCATGGGGATTCCTCAGCACTGGCCAGTGGCTAGTTCTGTTGGACATGAGTTCACTATAAGCAAGGGTTGAGTTGATGGCATCTGACAGTAGCAACACATCATGATAACTTCAGAAATTCTTCACCTGCACCATAATCCACATACATGAATTCTTTTCTGGTGTCACTTCTTCATCGCCAATTTTTACATGCCTAGGAAACAGTTGAAAATAAGGTGGCCGGGGTGAGGAGCACTTCAGGGATCACAGGGTTAGGTTTGATCTTTGACAATTTAAAGTCTTTTGAGGAAGATTTTCCCAATGTTTGATTTCTTCACCCCTGCTTCTGTAAGTGTTGATTGTGGATCCTTGTAAAATAAAATTCTTTAATATTTGAAGTTTTCCCTACTATGATGCTGCATACTAGAAACTGAGAATTCAGTTAATATTCTGGAATCAATAGATATACACATGCTATAATACATGTAAGATGAATAAAGCATAATGGAATGCTTCAGATTTCCAGGGCTTAAATGTCTTAGAAAATTTAAGAATATTAACATTTACAAAAAAAATTAACATGTTGTAATTAATGAAACCTTTTAATGAAAAAAAAACCCTAGAAAGTATAAAGCCTATTAGGCTTACATTGAATTGAATACTCTGATTGAATGGTTTCAGTAAATAAATGGAATCAAAATATTTAGATTGCAGTCTCGACCATTAAGTTATTTTGATTTTATTAGAAAGTCCCTCAGAATATTTAGTGGACTATTAGGTTAATCAAATTTATTATTTTACCTGGTTTATCACTTCTTCAATTTTTAAAACTTTAAAATCTAACCCCACTACCATCGAGTTGATTTTGTCTTACAAAAACTTCTCCTTAGAGTTTCTGAACTTGTACATATTTACAGGAGCAGACAGTTTCATCTTTCAAGCCATGGTATTAAAAATAACATCTGCATAGCATCTATATAACATATAAATAACATCTAAATATACTCATATATTTAAAGGCAGTGCAATAGAGAGCATAGAAAATTTGCCATATGTGACCTCCTCTGGTTTCTCTATTTCCACAGGACAAGGTTCAGACATGACTGCACCCTCCATCTTTATTTACCCTACTATGACACCTGCCATTATTCCCACAGCATTCTACTTCTATACTAGGTTTCAAAATTCATTGTAATGGTCATCCAGAACTCACCATTAAGAGGGTTTATAAGGAAAGTTAATAGGTTACTACAAATCAGAATCAGTAAACAATAAGGAAACAGTCATTGGTCAGCAACAAACACCTCACTTCAGCCAGAAATCAAGTGTCTCCCATATCTTAGGCCAAATGAAAAGCCTGTACATTGCTCCTTGTGAGTCTTATAGCCATAGTCTCTGTTCCCTCTTCTTGGCCTTGAGACCTCTTGGACATGTTCTTCCAAGGTCAGCTATTTCTTTCTAGGTACCACATCATTCCTATGTACTTGGAAATGTCTTTGAGAAAAGTGTGATTTGCCTTATTGCTGACCGTATTTCCAAGGAAAAGGAAGGTTGGTGTCTTAAATCACACCCTCTAGTAATGATACCCTCAAGTAAATGAAAGGTGAATCATGGCTCACATATTCTTCTAAATTCAGGATTATTCCAACTTTATTCCATGACACAGAACTCCCTTCCAAATGGGATCATAGCCACAAGGATAGAACCAATAATTATCATAGATCACACAAGGAATTGTCACCAAAAGGTCATATTAATTGACTATGCCTATGTCATGTATTTCAGAAAACCCTTAGACATCACTATGATGTTGTACTAATGATCACCTTTATCCAGACATGCCTCTGTAGCTGTTTTTTCCTGTGTAAGATTTCATAAATGGTCTTTATATAAAGAAATTCTTTAAAATTTCACTTAATTTATTTAAGTATTTAATGAACTAAAATAACAATACCTATTTCATGGGATGTAAAAACATATAGTACATATAGTACAATATTTAGCTGATAGTATATATGCAATAAGCCTGTTAAATGTGGAAAATAGAAATAATCACATCTAAAAATCCATTATTTTCCATCCATTGTAATATTAACTACTCAAATTTTAAAGCAATCCCTCTTCATCATACCAAGGTGCTTTTAATATTCTTCATGAACATCATATTTCACACATATCCATTTTTCTCTAGTTTTACATATGTGCATGTTCATCTTTTACAGGCATATTAGGTAATCAAAGATACCAATTGTTGATGTACATCTTTCTCCTAAAAGTGATAGCTTTAATCTTTAGTACTTTAAAGATGTCTTGTTCAACAGGGTCTAATTCCACATAGTATGCTTATGTTTATGTTTATTTATATGTTTATGTTTATATAGCACAAATACATATGCCAGATTTTCTGATAGTTTAATATTAATTATTCACTTCTTGATTGTGGTTTCTGTGAGTGATTTTCCACTTTAAAAATAATGTAAAAAATAATCTGTCAATTTTCACATTGACCAGAAGAGGAAAGATATTTTAAAAACTTTCAGAATATTAAGATTGGCATTAAGGGAAAAATATTCAAATTGAAAGAAAATAATTTTAAAATTTAACCTCAATTTAGAAAACCACAAAATAAAATAAAGCTGATTGAATAGTTTTAAAACTGTGAAAAAAATTAATCAGTACTATAAGTCTCACGGAAACGATAAAAAAAGCTGGCTTCTCAGTTTGCACTACAGAAATATATATAATACTGTGTATAATTCGAAGAGACGGTAGTGAATGGGACATAACCATTATTATACTAGTAATATTCAAAATGATGTAGTGAAAAACAGAATAATAGAGATCCATTTTAACTGCTTTTCTTGTAGGCTAAAGATTCATGGTATTCAATAGCTGGATGTGATATAAAAGAAAAGGCCACTCCTAATTAGTTGTGAAAAAGGCCTTTGTGGTGCTAGGAAGATCTCTTATTCTTTTCTTCGTCTGAAATTGTAGACCTTAGGTCATCCAAATGACATCTCTTACTGCTGAGTACAGAACTACCGTGTGTGGCAATACAGGAGTTGCCCCTGGATAGCTGAGTTATGGATCTTTCTAGCTGAAAATTAGGCCGCCCTTCCCTTCAAAATGTAGCTCTGCCTTAGTATCCACAGGCCTTCATGATTCCCTTGCTGACACCGGAAAAGCATTCCACTGCTGAAGTTTACACATGATCTTGTTATAGACCCTATTTCCTGAGGTTGGGTTGTGTTTACAGCCATTCAATGTTACAGAAGGAATTTTCCTTCACTGCATATAAGTTGTCACCTCTACTAAGAGGCCATTTTACAATAGAGTACATCATTGATAAAGAGTGTGCTACGGTTTTGAAATTGAAGCAATATATTTTTTAAATATCCGTTGAACAATAACATCAAGGAACTCACTGGATGAACCTGAAGCTTATTTTCTTCTTTGAGACCTCATTTCATTTATCAAGTTAGAGCCATAATATTCCACAAAGATCTTGGAAATATGGGCAAATAGCACATCAGTAAATTTAATGTATGTCATGGCAATATATTAGCAATTATAGAAGCATATTTGAGATAATAGATATATTATTTTTTAGCTTTTATTTAACTGAGTCCTGAAAAATGCTATAATTTTTAAAGAATAATGCTTGTCTGTAAGATGGTGAAGTACTTTGTTTTGTTTTTAAATTTTGGTTGTTTTATTTTTTAGTTAACATAGAGTAACAATGCTTAAAATGGATTGTACATATCATAAGCTGAAAAATAAATAATGATTGTCCCTTGTGGTAGAATAAAATAAGTGTAATGTAAAAAGCTTAATTAGGTGACATTAGAATGTATGTAAGAGACTGATGGCACCATAAGCATTAGACTGCCCACTAAGAGGTCGTTGGTTCAAGTGCACCAGCCATTCCTCAGGAGATGAGGTGGTCTGTCACAGCAAGATGGACAGTCCTGGAAACCCACTAGTGGGTCCCTCAGTCAGCATCAACTCCGTGTCACTCAGTAGCAGATGATCTACGTTAACCTGAAAAGTGGGAAATGACAAAATAAGGCATTTCTGTGACATTCGGATCACTTAACTAAATTGTATGATTCTTTTCAGAAAGTTGAATTTTATACTGCTTGTAAGTTTAAACATTGTGTTCCCACAGTTGACAGGTAAAACTCGGTGGTGTAATACAATTAGAGACTGTGTATTTATGAGAAATATCCTATGTAACTTATGTGTAATGACAATGTGTGTACATTCTCAATTTATTCCACCTTTTAATAATAAGGTCACCATAATAAATTATTATCATTGTGAATCAATGACAATTAAGCATCCAAAAATCCAAACTAAAGAAAACATGACCTTCATTAAATATTCATTTTAGACGATACAGTGGGGTAGGGACAGACACATTTTGTCAGCATTTTCTAGTTAGCTGCCTAGGGTCCTGGTGGTGTCATGGGTCTCGTGTGGGCTTTGAATCACAAGATTGGCAATTAGAACCCCCAGCGGCAAGGTGGTAGCAACCCGTGTGCTCTCTCTCCACGACAGAGCAGTTCTCTGCTGTCCTATAGGGATCCTGGGAGCGGGAATGAACTTGACGGTGGCGAGTTTGGTTTTTGGTGTTCTTCACATAGCAGGACCCTTTCCAATGCACATTTAATTTGATTTGTCTTTCTGCCTTTGCTTTAAAAAGGACAAAACCTCACTGATTTTTCTTATGTGTGTATATAAAAAATGCATATTTAACGTGGTATGGAATTCATTAAGCAAAATGTATTAAAGCTAATGTTAAAGATGAGAAAGACAAAATGTCAAGAGATTTAAAAAATTCACTGAGATCTTCAAGCTAATCTCTAAGGGAGACACTACTTGTGAGAAGTCCTCATCACTGAGTCGATTTTGACTCACTAACACGATGGGAGGGAGAAGAAGTCCCTGGGCAGTGACGGAGACTGGAAATCTTCAGTGGGTGGAAAGCGTCATCTTTTTCCTCAGACAGAACTTGAGAGTGTCAAACTCCAGATCTTTTACATGCTACTCTTTATATTACAAACTCGAACTCACTGCTATCAAGTCAAAGCTGAATCACGCGACCTCTTTACGTTTCTGAAAATATACCCGCTACGGGAGTAGAAAGCCTTTTTTCTGTCCCCGCTGCATCTCTCCCCCCTCCGCCCCCTGCAACCAAAAAAGCTGCTGTGGGTTTCAGACAGTGGACCATGCGGATCACAGCCCGAAGGCGTAACCATTATCTCACCAAAGCTAATCCTTATACTCTATTTTGTATAGAATATTGCAAACACACGCCATGAATAAAACAATTCAGATATGTCTCCTGTGGTTAGCATTTGGTATTCTGAGCTCTAATAATAGCTATCTTTTCTAAGTCCCTGGGGTCCTAGTTGTGTATTGGTTACAAAATGCATGGCGATTCCTGTGGTCCACAGTACGAAATCAGCAGAAGTTCCATGGGAGAATGACAGGGGTTTTCTATTCTCCATAAACAGTTTTAGTCTCAGACACCCACAAGTAGGGGAGGGGTCCCTATGATTCAGCATTGACTCCATGGTAGTGAATATGTCTGGCTTTTCTAAGCAGCGAGCTGCAGGCCATGGTGCAGGAGGTCACCTGTATGCTTCATTTGCTTCTCTATTATGAAGCGACTCCTGCATGCCTCCACCATTACCTCCTCTGACTAAATGTCCCTACCAAAGCACTCTATTCCAGCTTTAGTAAGTTTTTGGGGTGGGTACACAGAATTCACAGACAATAGTCACAATTATGGGGCTTTCTTAAGGATGTTAATTGGTTGCCACAAGTCAAAATTAGTGCACAGTAAATGTGCAGTCCCTGATCTGCAGCAGCCTCTCCTCAGCTAGCAACTATGCCTCTCTCTGGTCCTCGACCTCTCAGCTGCAGGATTTGTTGGCCCCTGGCCAACCATAGAAACCTGCCTGTCATTCTGTTCCACACTCCCGTCATCTCTCTTCTGTGTTCTCTGCACCAGTCCCTGGTGCCTCTGGTGTGGGCTTCTGACAGAGAAGGCTTGGCTCCATTTCAGACAATGACCTCGAATGTACTCTTTCAATGGTCCTGGGATTCTTTTTTCTTTGATGTTGCTTCAAAGAAGCGTCATCCTTACAGTGAGGGAGGAGGGTAGAAGGAAGATTTGTTTTTTAAAAATGACCAATTCTTTCGCTTGCATTTGCCTTATTTGCAATGTCCTACCTAATTGTTCGGTGAGAGTGAAGAAACAAGGGCTGAAGAACCATATGAAGGAATTCCACTCCACTGAACCAGCATATGCATGAGTTTAGTTGGTACTTGTTTTAAATATGAAAGATGTCTTTCAAAACAGCCATTTCAATTTTAAAGAAAACACCAAGACTTAGGAAGACTAGGCAAAAAAATCAGGGTCATAAAGTCACTTGTTGACTGTGTTAGTCTTTTAAATCTAAAGTTATCTTTTCCTTCATTACATCATAGAATTACTAATTAAACATTTTCAAAGTATTTTTCTGTTTCTTCCCATTATGACTAATAATTAAATATCTCCAAGTAAGTAACAAACTAATTGAATTCTTCTTTTTATGTACACAACTCCATATGGCAATTTTTGCTAATTAATTTTTGGAATGAACAAATCAAATGAACTTATTGCAATTCAATTAATTTTATGGCTGGTTATTAATGCATATTACCATACAGACTGCCAGCAGGGCAACTTGCAGAATTTAAATAAAAAAAAACACAATTCAAACTTCTTCATTATTCACATATTTGTTATTGTTAGGCAGCTTTGTGTTAGTTTCAATTCACATGGACCTACATGCAGCACAATGAAGCACTGAGAGGTTCCATACAAGTTTCACGACCGTGGAGAAGCTTTAGCCCATTGTTACAGCCACTGTGTAAAACCATCTGAGTGAGAGCCATTCTGTTCTTTTGCTGAACTTCTACTTTACCTAGCACAATTTCTGGATAGCATGCCCAAAGTGCATGAGATGAAGTATCACCCTTGTTGCTGTTGTTTTTATCATTTTTTAAATTTTATCATTTTATTGGGTGCTCATACATTGCTTTCCATCATACGTAGTTCAATGCTTAGTTACATACAATGTGCCAAGCACCCCCACTTGCCTGTTCTCATCGACATTCTCCCGACATCTGCCCCTCCATATGGGCCCTTGATATGGGGCCCCCTTCCTTTCCCTTCCAACCTTTGACCCCCTCCCCACCAATCCTTATTACTCTGCAATCATTATTGTTCTGTCCTATATTACACTGCCCGACATCTCCCCCTGCCCACTCCTCCCTACATCTGCCCTCCAGATAGGAGAGAGTCTGCAGAGCCCCACAGCTGGCTTTCTCTATCCACTCCACCCTCCCTCCACCCATCCAGCAGATTCACTCCCACCACTGATCCCGAGGGGTCCATCCACCCCAGTTCCCTCGTTTCCAGTTCCTGCCTCCACCAGTGTACCTCCTCCAGTCCAGCAATTCTGATATGACTTCTTCCAACACAGGTGTGCTTATTCTTCTGGAAACTCCTGCTATTTTACTCACCAACAGCATAATTCAAATGCAACCATTCCTTGTCCATCTTCCTTAACCACTGCCCAGCTCTGTTATGCAAATTAGGTGATTGTAAATACCAAGTTTCTGATAGGCCCACCTAAGCCTTCAAAGAAACATTTTTGCACTAACAGGAAGATTGTCCAAATCCAATTTATCTTTTGATTTCTTGATTTCTCTTTTCATAACAGGGGCATTATTGATAAGACATATAAAATGACAACCTTGAGAATATCTATATTTTCTCTATTAATTACTCAGTTTCTTATTAGTCCATTTGTGAGAGCTATACTTTTTTTGTTAATATGTAATTCCTATTGAAGATATTTCAAGTTTATCTCAAGTTCAGCAAGCAAGATTTTGTAATTTTCATGTGACAGTTTGTTAAGATTCTCCAATTATTGTGGAGAACAGATAACCTCGTAGAAAAATCTGGCCTGTGCACTTTAGAATGTTCAGTAGTATCCTGACTTCTACTTTGTGACCCCTGGTGGTGTATTGGTTATTCATTGGGCTGCTAACTGCAAGGTCAGCAGTTCAAACTTACCAGCCGCTCTGCAGGAGAAAGGGGAGGCTTGTTACTCCCATAAAGAACTGCATTGTAATGAAGAGGAAATAGATTCACATGCACATATTTATAGACTCAGTATCAAGGCAGCAGATAGATATTGGGCCTTCACTCGTGCGGATTGCATTATCCTCAATGCAATAACTCTTTGTTCTATTAAATTGGCATTCCATGATGCTCACCTTCCTGACAAGATAACTGAAGACAAAAGTGTGCATATGGAAAGGTGGTGAAAAAAACTGAATAGTGCCTGATTATGAAAATATATAGAGTCTGGGGTCTTAAAAGCTTGAAGGTAAAAAAGAGGCCATCTAGCTGAGAAGCAACAAAGCCCACATGGAAGGAGCACATCAGTGTGTGACCACAAGGTGTCGAAGGTATCAGGCATCAAGGACATAAAATATTTAGTAGTGTAAATGAGAAGGTATATAGTTTGGGGACCCAAAGTCCATCTGTAGCTAACAGACTTCTTCTTACAGAGGGGTCCGAGAGAGGAGATAAACTATTTTAGGATGCAGTGTAGCGAAGATGAAACAAACAACTTTGCTCTAGTTCTTCAATGCTTCCTCTTTCCGCTATCATGATCCCAGTTCTACCTTACATATTTGGATAGATCAAAGGATATACACTTGTATAGATAGAAGCCTGAGAAATAGGGAATCCAGGACAGATGATCCCTTTAGGACCAATAATGAGAGTGCTGATACCAGGAGGCTCATGGAAGGTGTGGTAGAAAGGGGGAACATTTTATAAAGATCTACATAGAACTACCTCCCTGGGGCATGGACAATGGGGAAGGGAGACATCGGACAGTGTAAGTTATGACAAAGTAATGATAACTTATAAATTATCAAGTGTTATGGGGAGGGACTGCGGGGAGGGAGGGAAACAATGAGGAGCCTGTGATAAAGCTTAGCTAGAAAGCAAATGCTATGAGAATGATGAAGGCAGTGGATACATAGATGTGCTCAACACACAATGAACTTATGTGTGGATTGTGGTAAGAATTGTATGAGCCCCCAATAAAAGACTAATAAAAAAAGAATTGCCATCGCAGAAACCCACAGGGCCAGTTCGGCTCTGTTCCGCAGGGCCACAGTGAGCTGGTTTTGACTTGGTAGCAGTGAGTTTCAGAGTATGGGGCTTTACTTACTAGATTCCACCAATAACTTCATGTGCCAGATATGACAACCAAAAATATCTCAAGGCATTGCCAAGTCACCTCTGGAGATACAATCATTTTGATGCCAGTGCTGTGCTCTGACTCATCAGTTAGAATTTAGACTATTTGTAACTTCATTTCTCCATGTCTTATGTGAGTTAACGCTTCTTAGTTATGAATCACCTGGCAGTGTATTTCTGTTGACAATAAGCTACCCTGACAAAGGCAAGAGCATTCCCTTCTGATCAGAATAGTTCACTTTTGGGAGTGAAAAATTATAGACTATGTCTGAGTTTTTTTTTAAACATAGGTTCAACACCATATATTGTCTATACTAACCATTTAGTACCCATTTTTGTTGCATTAAGCTGTTTATAGCAGCATGTGGTGAAAATCCATCCTATTAAATTGCTTGGAAAAGAAAAAATAAAAACCTAAATTGTTATATGCTTCCCCATTGTGAACCATATTTTTAAGTCTAGATAAATTTTTGAAGGCAACTTGTTTGCATTATATTTTCTTTCCCAGCTTCATTAGCATAGAGGACCCAACATTTTATTGTTTCAATAATCAAACAAAAATGCACCTTCTAACATATCTTCATTTTCCTATACTTTCTGTAGAGAGGGTCTTTGATGAAACTTTTTTAGTACCATATTGTAATAATAGATACTCAAATTACCCTCAAGGTTGGATCAAAATGATCCAAATACTTCTTTAGACCATAATGTAAATTGGGATGTGTGAGGAAAAGAATAAAAAAATCTAGGAGAACATACTAGCACCTTAATAAGATATTTTTTCAAAATATTAAATATCCCTTACATGTTGACAGATAATTAGCAGTGGAGCTGTGACTAAATCATAATAATACAGTAAGGTGAAAGACTAATCTTGTTCTCTCACAGTTTTTGAAGATGGCATTGAGCTGTTTTACCTTGTAAAAGCTGGTAGTAAGAGTGAAATAGCTAAATAATATATGTGATACATGATCTTGAAACAAAGGAGACAGACTCCACTTATCACGAATGAGACGTTTGTGGTCTAAAGAAGATATGTATGTGCTAAGCACACATACAGACAGATATCCAAATTTAATTTAAATACTTGGCAAGTACTAAGAATTCCTGTCTGGTTGATAGACACTTCAGATGTTTCACAGTCTGCTCAATATCTTTCTTCTGTATTTTCAGATCAAGCATAGCAAAAATGGTTTACAACGGACATAGACATTATGTCTACAAAGTTATTTCATTTAATATAAACAGCAGTGAATCTCTGGGTACTGTCGTGTGGTAGCAAGTTCTTGTTGAAATTGAGGGGGAAGCATTTTGGTTTTGTGGTTTTAAAAAATACATGATTTAGAGAACCAATTACATTTTGTTTAATTTCTTATTGGTTATTTTTATTTTGCATTACACATGCTCATTTTATATAGTTGCTATCTAATTTATCCTGTGCTGTTAAAACACAAGTACTATAGAGGGATGTTCTCACAAATGTAATTTTATTCTTGTCCCCGTTATGTAGCGGCTATGACTTGGACTGTGAGCCTCATGGTGGGAAGTTTGGAACCACCAGAAACTCTACAGGAGAAACACTGGACTTTCTACTCCTGTCAGCAGTTAGTCTGGAATACCCACAGGGGCTTGGTACGAATCAGTATTGCTTTAATAGCAGTGAGTCTGGTTTGGATTTTGGAATGTTATTCTCAAACTTCAGGAGGCTAAGTAACTAAATTCAGGGCAAAAAACTCTACGGGGAAGGATCTCTTGTTTTATTGGGTTCTGGGAGAAGAGCTCTGCTTCCTTTCAACATTGTGAGCTCTACAGCTAATGGCACTTGGTGATCCTGTGTCTTGCCATCAGTCTGTCCCTGGGTCTAGGAGGGTCTCAGCAAAAATACCTGAGAGTCAACAGACACACTCTGCTTTTAGCACTAACTTCTTTGTGGTACTGAGGTCCTTCCTTCTCAGGTGACTTCTCCTTCTTTTGTAAAACAAAAAGTGACACAGGCCACAACCCAGGGACACTCAGCTTGTATGCCATCAGGTCTCTGACCAGAAGACAAATGTTGAATTCCACCCCATTCCCTTGCTACAGAATGGGTAATTGCGTCAGATCATAACATGGTGGATAATTATGCTGTCACATAAGTGCCAAATCACTATAAATATTGGCCCAGGAAAGTTGGGACAAATTTTGTGGGGTCACAGATTAATCCATGAGAGTTGCCATTTTACAATAAAGAGAACCCAAAATTTCATCAGTAACCATTGTGAAATTCCTGGAAAGATCATAATTTAGAACTCTTCTTATTGTTGTATTTAAACATTATATTTAAATTGATATTTGAGATAAAACTGAAGTTACAAGGCAGGACCTACATTTAAATACTTAATATCATCAACATTGTCATCCTCGCTATTGCCAGCTTGTCTTGTGTTCCTGTGCATCTCAGAATAGAGTTCTGCATGCCATCTTCATGTATATAGCTGTAATTATAGCAATTGCTTGATTTATTGGAAAAGTCACCACTATTCAGCATGCTTTAAAAATTATTTACCATTTAGTCCTGTACATGTTTGCTCATGTAAAGATAGTCCAAATAAAGCATATGAACTCTCTAGAACATAGGCATGGATGATCTCCTGTACTGATAGCATTTTCAGTGAGCATGAAAGAAATCCCATCATGCTGGCATGGCATTAAAATAACTTAGCGCTTACACATTTGAAGAAATTCTTTCCTTCATTTTATGTTTTTCCCAAACAAGATGATTAGGTTTACATATCTTACCAACCTTGTCACCCCCACCAATGTATTTTCTCACTATCCTACATCACTTTCATTCGAGAAAGGTTCAAGTTTGTAAAACAAGAATTCAAAATCGTTTTGTGTACTTATATGTGAGGCTCTTGGTGCTTTTTCTTTTGTTGAATAATAAAATGAGTATGAAATATTTAGCAAAACATTTAAAAATGAGGTATTCTTCAGGTTAATTAATGTGAAGCAATGGTGTCAGGGGCAGACCTAGGAAGAAATGACCAGGTCTTTCTTGTTAGACAGTTGATAATAACCACAAGGTTGTATGACTATTATCATGCATGCAGCCAGCTTCTGAGGATTCCTTTTCATTTTCAGCTGTTTCTTCTAATTTGTATAGTGTTCTATCAGCAGGTAAGTGTTCTGAATTTTCTGTACCATCCACATCAATACGAGACACTATTTCCAGGATGTAGCTTTTCCTCAGTTATATTTTAATTGCTTTCACATTTGAAGGATTAATCTTCTTCTAGTGTATCAGACACTATTTCCCTGCAATTCATAAGATTCCTGTGACTAATTTTTCATATATTGTCTGCTTTTTCCTTCTTCCTAGTCTGTCTGAGTCTGGGAGCGTCACTCAAACCTGTCACTATAGATAGTCCTGCCGGTGTTGGAAACACGGTGTTGGAATCAGCCTAGCTTTGAAGATCACAGAAACAAATAAGCCCCCATAGCAGGACAAGCTGACCTGGAGGATGATAGCACAGGTGGTAAGGTAGACACTTGTTTTCAAATTTCTCTGTGTCTTCTTCACTGACCAACATTAAATCTCAAAGCTTTACCCCAACATTTCACATTACTGAATTAAATTAATAAAACAGATTTGAACTGCTCTGATTTTAGATAAAAACAAAACACAAAATTAAAAGCAAATCTTTGTCTTCTCAATATTGTTTTTAAAGAAATAATGACAATATAAAAGGCATGAGAAGCTGTGTAAAAATAAAAGCATATATTCAATGGACAAGACTGTATCTCCTTCTTTTCCATAAGTGGAAAGCAGTACTAATTTGGGAATTCCTGAATGATATAAATAATTAGCAGCTTGTGTGCAAAGCAAAAAGTTTGAGGTTAAGTCCATCCAAGGAGTCCAAAAAAAGGTTTGGTGACCTACTCCAGAAAGTCAAGCATCGAGAACATTACAGAGCTCAGTCCACTCGGACACACACATGTGCACAAGAAGAACAATGTTTCGAATGGAAACTGGGGAGAGTAATTTGAACTAGCTTTAGGGATTACCAGGAATAATAATGTCACAGAAGAATTTATCCTGAAAGGAGTAAAATGCAATTTTCAACAATTACAAATTAAAATGCACATTAAATTAGTATCGCTTTATCAACTTTCATTGAATGAAAACACTAACACCAAATATCCTTGAATTACATGCTCTACTAATAAAGTACGTAAATGGACTGGATGGAAGTGAGAAGTATAAACAAAAGTATCAATGGCAGGTAATGTCTAGAGTGCTGGCTGATTCCTCTTCTAGGGCCAGTTCCAATCAATTTTAGCAAGAAATCCTTAGCTCCGTCTCATAGGTCATGTACTTCACAACGTGACACTTTTTAACTAAACACAGTGTTTAGGTGCCAATTCACACGGTGCAGCAGCAATCTAAACTAGGAGAACAATGGAGAGTGCTGGAAAGAAATAGTCACATCAAAATGCTTGAATTTGTTTTATGCACCGATAGATAATTTACAGTATTTTCAACCTCAAAGAATACATCAGGATGTACTACATGCTAGCTTACTAAAGTGTTCTAGTGCACAGGGGGATGGAGGGGAGGAGGGGTAATACTATTTTACTAGTGGATGCAGAGAGACAGGTTTTCTCTGCAATCTGAAAATAGAGCAGTACTATGAAACTGTTTTGAAACTGAATATTAATGGTGATTAGTTTCTCACTTTATGCCATTTCAGTTTGTAACCTCAAATATATGAGAACAATATATGGGAAAATCAGTAATAATATGATAAATGTGCAGACTATAGACAACAGAAATAAAAGCTGTCCAGTGTCGCTTCCTGGGAAGGAGCATAGCACCAGGACACTCGCTGCTTAGGGGATGAGCTTACTTTCCAGGAGATGGCTATAGAACAACATGGAATACTGATTTTGCATTTCAAATTTTAGAAAATATACACAAAAGCTTAATTCTTTAGATCTTCATAATTAACAAAAGAATAGATAGGTCTTTTGTAGATGTGACAAAGGGAAAATACATCCTTCCAGAAATAACCGTAAAGGAAAGAAAGTATGGATTTGGATTTAGGAACACTTCCAAAACTCAAGTGCTTTCAAATGCTTCCAACTCACATTGATCCTATAGGACATAGTAAATATTTACAGAATTAGTCAGTAGTCAGTATTTTCTTTTTCCCGTGGAGAAGCTAGTACCTTTGAACTGCTGACTTTGCAGTGAAGAGTCCAGTACTTAAGCCACTATGTCAGCAAATCCATTCTTGGATGCAAAGAACACAGAACTTTTCTTTCTGAATCACGATTGGCTTCATAGTCCAATTTACCTTTAGCAAAATTTCTGAGATAAGTATTATAGAAACAAAAATTATCAATACAATTAGTAATATATGTTATGTGATAAATACCGAAGATAATATGCTGAGAAACAGCTTTTTAAAATTTCGATATTTAGCTGCTAAAAAAGAGGGTGGAAATACTTTGCATATAGACAGTAGGAAGAAAATAAATTTTGATTTTTGCTGTTAGTTTTTTGCTTATTGTTTCAATGATAATTGGTAGTAATTATAAATTTTACATTAAAACTATGGCATTGGTAATAGAAACAAAGCTGGAGTGCTTGCTTCAGCAGCACATATATAAAGCTGGAGATTGCTATAAAAGAAATTTCTGGCTGAGCCCTGGTGGCATAGTGGTTGAGTCTGGGACTGCGCCCCACGGCTTTGGCAGTTCAAATCCAGAAGCAGCTCTCCAGGAACAAGACTGGACCTCCCACTCCCTCCAGAGGGCAGTGATGCCCCCCTGCCAAAAAAAACCTAAACAAACAAAAAAGAATTTTCCACGAGCAACAACTTTTCCATTGCAAATAACTTGCTTTCAACTATACAAATGCAACTACATATATTGTCTTCTCTTAGTATAAGAGTTAAGACCAAAATGCTCACATAATGGAAGATTATTACAGATATCACATACAAGTAAAATTTTGCTGTTGATGTCTTAACAGTGGCTACAACTGTACATCAAATGGGAGCTGACCAATGTCAAGCTGGATTCAGAAGAGAATGTGACCAGAGAGAGATCATTGGTACCATACAATGAAATTTAGTTGAAATTAGAGAATCCCAGAAATGCTTCTCTGTTTTGTTGACTAACCAAAGACATTTGATTATGTGGATCATAACACACTACTGGGCAAATTGGAATTTCAAAAACCTTTATTGTGTTCATGTGGAACCTGTACATAAAACGGTGGTCATTCAACTAGGACAAAGGAATGCTGCATTGCACAAAATCAAGAAAGGTCTCTATCCTTTCCCCATCCTTACTCAATACACATGCAGCAAAATCAATGTAAAGGAAGCAAAAATGCTCACAATCAAGGCAATAGACAAGTTCATGAAAAACACTGCCATTCTGACCTCCAGAGTGACAGAGTAGACCAGTTCCTGTTCGTTTCCTAGGCTGCAACTTTTATTGGTAATAGAAAGCCATCTTTCTCCCTGAGAGTAAGCCATCTTTCTCACCGGTGGGTTGGAACTCCTGGCCTTGTGGTTAGCTGTGCAAAATATAACCACTACACCACCAAGGTGGAAAAATAGAAGCTTTCAAGGATTTCATTTTCCTTGGACCCAATCTCCATCCTTCTGAAAGCAGCAGTCAATAAAAAAATTATGTATTGCATTAAGCAAATCTGGTGCACAACATCTTTTAAGGGTGTTTGCAAGCAAAGATGTCCCTTTCAGGATTAAGGTGTGCCTCACTCAATCCTAAACCTTAGTGTTTTCAGTTACTTTTTATGCACATGAAAACTAGACAATGAATAAAGAAGACCAAAAGTTAAGTGTTGGTGAAGGATTCTGAAAGTACTGTGCGCTTCTAGACAAATAAATAAATCTGCATTGGAAAATAGACACAATGTTCCTTAGAAGTGGTCAAAGGTCATCACACATATTTGGGAAAGATTATAAGAAGAGAGAACAAACATGAATAAGACCCATAAAGAGATGATGGCACTTGGATCGCAACAATGGTCTCAAAGATAGCAATTGTGAGGTTGCCCAGGACTGCCTTGATCATCAATTTCCAATGCTATGGCATCACATTCACAGTATGACATGCCTGTGTGTGATGACATTGGTGAAGAATTTTCAATAGACTAAGTACTGTCAGAAATGCAACCACTTTTGTGTTGGAAGAAGTACGAAGATGGAGTTTGAAGATGGAGAGATTTTTGTCTCACTCACTTTGATTACATTAAGAGATATCTGTTTCTGGAGAAAGACCTCATGCTTGGTGTGGGGGCAGCGTAAGCAGGAAGCCCTCAGTGAGATGGAAGGATGGATTGGCACAAGGGCTGCAACAACAGACTCAAACACAAAAAAATACTCTGAAGATGGTGGCACACTGGGCAGAACAATTCTCTTGCTTACAGTTTCATTAGAAGTAGGAATTAAATTGACCACATCTAGCAATTTCATTATGTTCTTATTGATGAATAAATCTATGGGGCAATTGTTATCTATTGGGCTGCTAACTGCAAGGCTGGCAGTTGAAGCAACCAGTCATTCCTACAGAAAAAGACAGTCATTCTGACCCTGTCCAGAGTGACATTCCGGAACCCTCTGGAGACATCTCCCCCTGCTGAGTAGGATTGCTCTGAGTCACCAGCTCAATAGCACTGCCTTTTGAGAGAAAGACACAGAGAGAAGTTTGTTGCTTTTAATATTATTTTGAATATCCTATGTATTTCTTCTTTCCCAAGTTTGCAATTTTTAAATGGAAAGTGCACACTTCCCTTGTAATGTTTATTTGCTTATTTTTATTTTTTCTAAAGTGCCTTGATGAGGTAAAAAAAAGAAGAGAAAAATCTAAAACAGGTGAAAGAAAAAGAGAAGAAATTGAAGCTTAAATATTTCACTTTTTGCTGACAATTCAAAATATATAATAGAAGGCATACTAGTACAGTGTGGGCTGCAGATACATTTTGACAGCTCCAATACAATTTTGTTTAATCTATGAAGATATATAGATAGATGGATAGATATACCTCTATAACCAAAAGATTAAAACATGTTTGTGTGAACATCCTGGGGAGTATTGTATGATTTAAAACCTGCAAACATGTGCTTCAAGGTAGTATCTCCTCATTATATTTAGTCTGTATGCAGAGCAAATAATAAGAAAAACTTGGTTATGTGAAGAAGAATGTGATTTCTTGATGGCTTATTAATAAACTGCCATAATAACATTATACTATAATATGTTTATACAGCAATATGATGTATGATATCATTATTATATTAGCTATAATTATGGATTGAATATAAATGACATTATATAATATTATTGAGAAAGTTAACAAGTTTTTGTTTAATCCAAAATTGATCAAGCATATAATCAAGATACACTGATAATTATTGCAATTGGAACGCAAAAGTTAGAAATTAGAGGAAGGAGCAAGAGTTGGAAGATGTGTTTTTGTTGATAGAAACAAAGCTTGAAATCTCATGACCGAATTTGGCAAAACCCACAACTTCTTCATTGCAAATACTTTCCCTTTTTTCAAAAACATAAAGTGGTACTCTCCAAATGGGATACACAGAAACACACTTAAGTATATCTGTGGGAGCAAACAATGGAGAAGCTCAATATCAGCAGCTAAATTGAGGTCAGCGGCCTATTGTGGAACAGATAATCAATTTCTCGTGTGTAAGTTCAGGTTGAAGCTGAATAAAATTAAAACCAGCCCACATGAGCCAATATATCACACTCAGTTGATTGCATTTGAATTTTGAGAACAGTTTAAGAACAGATTTTCAGCAATTAAGACTAACTAGGGGAAACTTGAAGTACTGTGCAAAGATATCACAAACATTATTGAAGAAGGATACAAAAGGTCATTAAAAAGAGAGAGAGAAAGAAAAGATCATCTTGGAGGTCAGAAGAAACCCTGGAAATAGCTTCTAATTGTAGGGTTCCTAAAGCAAGTGAAGAGATGATGGAGTCAAAACACTGATTAAAAATGTTTAAAGGGCAGCTGGAGAAGATAAAAATAAATATGATAATGACATATGCACATACCTAGAGATAAAAATTACAAAAGGAAGAACATGTTCATCATATCTTAAACTGAAAAAAAAACCTCAAGAAAAAATTCAAGCTTCAAGTTGCAATATTAAAGATTCTTTAGCCAAAATACTGAATGATCAAAGAATGTTCAAAAGAAGATGGAAAAAATATGCAGTCGCTGTATCAAAAAGAACTAGTCAACATTCCATCATTCTAGGAGTTAGCAAATGAGAAATAATCAATGGTGCTGTAGGAAGAAGTTCTAGCTGCACTGAAAACATTAGCCTAAATCAAGGCTCCAGGAATTGATGGATTGCCAACTAATGTTTCAATAAACTGTTCAACCACTGGGTGCACTTACTTGATCAATTTACTGATAGATATCCATATTTGTACCCATTCCAAAGAAAGTTGATCCTAAAGAATGCTCAAATTATAGAACAATATCATTGCTATCACAGGCAAGAAACAATTTTCTGAAGATCATCCAACAATAGTTGCAGCAGTACATCTGGTTCAAGTCCAAAGAGTACTTGGACTGAGAGAAATCATTACTGATGTCAGATAGATCTTGGTTAAAAGTAGAGAACACCAGAAAGATGTCTACTTGTGTTTAAATGTCAAAGCATTCAGCTATGTGGGTCACAATACACTATCTTCAAGAATGGGTATTTAAAACATCTCTTTGTGTTCATGTGGGACTTGCAAATACTTTAAGAGGCCGTGTTTAAGCAGAACAAGCAGAACAAAGGGAAACCTCAGACTTTTTTCTCCTCTCTACATTTTTCAATCTCTGAGCTGGCAAATAATAACATAACCTGGACTATAGAAAGAAGAATATGGCATCAGAATTGGAGTAAGGCTTAATAATGCCCTGCAATATGCAGATGACACAACATCGGTTGATGAAAGTGAAGAGAAAGTGAGCACTTGCAGATGCAGTTCTAAGATTGCAGCTGTCAGTCTGCATGGCAACTCAATGTAGAAGACCAGAATCTTTACAAGTGGGTCAGTTGGTAAGATCATGATTGATCCCAAAAAGATTACATTTGTCAATGTCTTCATCTTGCTTGGCTCCATTATTGATGTTCATGCAAGCAGGAGCCAAGAGTTCAAATGATGCCTTGCACTTGGTAAATCTGCAGAAGACCTCTTCAGAGTATTGAAAAGCACAGGAGTTACTGTGATGTCTAATGCAGACCTATCACATATCATAGTATTTCCAATAGTCTCATTTACATGTTGAAGTTTGATACTGAAGTCTAAATAAGAATTGATGGGTTTGAATTATGGTTCTGGACAATAAAATTGAAAATACTATGAACTGCCAAAAGGACAAACAAACCTGGATTGAAAGATATACAGTCAGAGTGCTCCTTAGAGGCAAGGATGGCAAGCCTTCATCTCAAGCATTTTGGACGTGCTATCCGAAAGTCCAGTCCCTGGAGAAGTCATCATATTTGGCAAAGTGGATGTGCAGTGAAAAAAAAAAAAAAAGAAGGACCTCCAAGAGTTGCAGTGGCACAGGGCCTTCCTCAAGGGGCTCATGCCTAAGAAAAACAGTGAGGATGGTGCAGCATTTAGTTCTGTGGTGCATGGGGTCACCATAGGTCAGAACAGACTCCAAGGGACCTAGAAACCACCACCGTAGCGATATATAACACAATGCTTATTGATAAAGCTTACAGTGCATTTGTATGTTTTAAAATAACCATAGTAACACTTGGATACATGCCATCCAATATGCAGAAAAATAATTAAGCTCTTCGGACAGGTGGCCAAAATGGTACTTCTCTTATATATTAGCTTTATGAGTTCAAGCACTATCATTATCTTCATTTAGCTGCTCTTTAGAACCAAAATGTTTCCACTTTAGAGAGTATTAATCTGCTTTCCTAATTCATAGCTATTTCCTAACCAATTGGCAGGATTTGTAAGAGAAGTCACCTTGAGTGTTTCCACACTGTTTTGGAAGCAAATGTAATCAAGCATCTCCTCCAGCATCTAAAAGGTGGCCTGTAACCTCATTGGAAATTCTTGCATAGAGGAATTTCCTATAAATAGTAATGAGTTTAGTATCTTCCCCCCTTGAACAGCTGTAGAGTGTTAACAAGAATAGTTTCACTCTAGTCTCCCAAAGGTGGTGCTAAGTGCTAATCAGATCACAAGTTTAATTGATAAAATCAACTTGAAGGGGGAAACTAAAAAAGAAAGGAAAAAGAGAAAAATCAGAGTGGTGTAATCAATGAACACAGACTTAGCCTTAGAATTATTATTTCATAAATTTCATATAATGAGTATTCACTTGTTCCATGAATCATAGTTGCCAGAGTCTTACCTGTCTAAGGGAAATTAGAAAACACAGGTAATTAATTCCATAGCTCTTGGAGGTAAAATCTCTCTGACTAGAGATGATGCATTAATTTTGCCTTCCTTTTAAAGAGAGTAAGAAAATGTTAAAGACAATTTTGACTGAAAAAGGATCCTCTGTTATTTTGGGGTTGTTCTTCATTACATCATAATTTAACAGACATTAGTTGTTCTATTTTAAATTTGTTGTTAAGTGGTTCTTCTCTGAATGTCGAGGTAGGAAAGAATATGCCTTTTAGTTCTCGCGACATTGCCATTTCCTGTAAATGCAGGCACCTAACACTGTGAGGTGTAAAGATTTATTTTTTTTACACTTGATGACTTACACTACACTAGTTAGATTGTGAGCAGCAGAAAAGCAGAATACAAAACTACTCGCACTTTGGGGAGGAAAGATGGAAATTTTTACATTTTGGAAACTCCCAGCAACAGATCTAGCCTGTTGCATAGCCTCACTGTGAATTGGCATTGATTTGATGGCAGTGAGGGATCTGTTTTTGTTTCTTTCTTTCTTTGTGGGTTAATACAGTCACTATGCTTAAAATCATTGTGTGCACTTATATGCTAAAATATATAATATCTCTAAGTACACCCATTTTATGTTTTTGCATTCTTTACAATATACTTGGCATAGTTTTAGAATTTACAATTAAATATCATGTGTTTCATTGTTTCAATCCTCAGGGTCTAGCATAGAGTGCTCTTAAGACATTCTCAAGATACATTTTCAGTAACAATAAATACAGAGCTAGTCACTGGGACTCTGGCGCCTGGGCATAAATCCTTGTTTCATAAGTAGAATAAAGACTTTTGACTGCTATTGCATTCACATTCCTTGAGAGTTTTAACATTGAATATGTGATTAGTCAATTAAACAATATTATTTTGAGATGGTATGTGACATATTTGAAAATCCAGAACAAATCAATCTGGCATATGCTCCTTAAGAGCAAGGGTGAAAGACTTTGCCTCGCTGACTTTGGATATGACATCAGCAAACAGCAGTGGCTAGAAGTGGACGTTATCATGCCTAAGGTCGAGGGCCGATGAAAAAGATGAAAATTAAGCAGATCGATTGACACAGTGGCTGGAGCATACACTCAAGCAAAGGTGCTCTTAAGCAATCATTAAGCAATGCTTCTTTTTGTTACACATAAAGTCACTGTGAGGCAAATTGACAGACTTAACAGCATGTGTTTCTTTATTGTTTATTTTTATTTCAATCCATTTTTTCCACATAGTCAAAAATAGACACAAGGAAGTAAAACTTACTCTGCCAACTTGCTTTTGAGATTCGTGTTAGCATTATTATTGTTTCGGATTGAGATGCCTTCATGAGAAAGAGGAGTGGCATTCTTTTCTTAATAGCACTCATCAGAAAAAAAGATCTACAATCAAACCATATTTAAGAAAACAAGCAACTAATTCAAATCCATTGACACTTATAGTTGAATATATCATGAAATTACTTTGTAGGAGTTTTAACTGTTAAATTACATTTGCTTTTCTTTAATATTAAAGTATCTAAGAACTTTGGATAGACCAAAATTAAATGATAGGCTATGCAATCACTCTGAAATTAAGGCCAGATATTCCACATTATGACACATAATAGCTAAATCTATCTCATTAGTCTCTTCTAAAAACCAGGCATATTGAAATCTTTAGTGGAAGCTATATATCCCAAACAAAACAGAACAGTATAATAATAATAAATTTCTCTGTCCTATGATGTCAGTTTAAATTTGAGGTTAATCAGACTTCAGAGTTTTATAAAGTGCCCAAATATGTGTTCTTTGGTCTGTATAATTACTTATTCCTAGAAATAGAAAAACTTTGATCCTTGATTATAATCTCTTCAAAATTCTATAGCACATATTGTCTTATCATAATTTTATGTCTTTTAGCCTTATTGGACTCCTTGGTACTGTTTCTTTTAAGTTGTCATCAAATTGGTTATGACCCATAGAAATTCTATGTATTACAGAACAAAACACTGTCTGATCCTGTGCGCTCCCCAAATTCAAATGGAAGATAATTTCTGTCTCAGAATCAAAATATAGGCAGCTCTAAGATTAATATACTTATTTAAAATATTATATTGCTTAAGCCAAGATTGGATTCTAAATTCCTACATTAAAAAGTTTGTCCCCAAATCCATAAATTTGGACCCCAAATTTGATCAGAAGTAAGAAAATAACATATATATTTTAAAATGTCAATCAGCATCTGCAAAATAGTAAAACATTCTAGGTAACCAAAAGTAGTAGGTCTTTTGCATTATTTTATTTAACAAAGGGCACATTGTGATACTGGGTAGGTTTGAGTGTAACTTGTAAGCAAGTGTTGCAACAATTGAAAGTTTATGGCGGAGTAGATGTTAATATTGCCTATCTGAGTAGACCACTTTATGTGGTGCTATGTAATTTCTTTGAGTGGCTGTTTACTTCTTTTAAAAGGAGTTAATAAACAACCATATAATGATAAGATTAAACTAATTGATGCAAGTACTGTGTATGTACCACTAAACTCCATATAGGAAGTTTCTGTTAATATCTCTACTGAGCTAAGAATAGATCACAAAGGGGTAAAACAAACAACAAACACCCCATTTATCCAAAAATGACAATGAAGATTTTTAAAAGTCATTGATTTCTATAAAAATAATAATACATTTTGATCAAATGAAGGAATATATAAATTAATAAACCATTTATATATCTAAAAATAACCATATTGTACTTTACAGAAACTTACATGGAAATTGAATTAAACAATTTAAAATAAGTGTTTACTGTGATAAACAAAAAATGCATAGCTATTCACACAACAGCACAGGTAACACTCCATATTTTGGCTTCCTTGAGGAGTTACCCATCACTGAGATGGTTGGTTGCTAAAGACCAACTCCAGTCCTGCCTTCTGTTCTGAACTTAGTCAATAAAACAACAATAGCAAAATCAACAAGTAAGTAGAAGAAAATTTAAGCTATCATACATCAAATATACCCCTATAAACTTTCACAATACACTGAATAAAACCAGTGTATTTTTAAGAGGTACTTTTTTTTTTTTTGGTTTAGAAAATCATTACTTTTATCTAATGTTAAGTCTTTATGATACTGTCTATTTCACTTACCATGGTGTACATAGCTGTAAATTCCATCATGTTTTACTTAAAGCTTCCACATTTTCCAAATGCTTGTGGCTTACATTCTTACACTAGCTTACCCAATGTCTTTGTAAGTATGAGGACAGAATCATTAAAAAACCAAGCTGAGCCCCTTGCCCCTGCATCAGTTCCATCTCAGTCACCCTCTACAGCAGGCATGCCCCCACTTAGTCAGCATTTGAGCTACTTATAAAATGACCAAGTCAAAATGATCTATCAACTACAACATGCAAAACATATATTTTATTTATTTATTACATTTATTCATAAATGCAGTGAGAATTCTTTATATGTACAGTGTATGCTTATATACCTTGCATAACCACATGAGTCCATATAGCACAACACAAAAAATGTATGTACATTACCTGAGTTGACTCTGATGATTTGCACTGAATGGAATGAGGCAAGGATACATATTCTGGACAGTAGCTACTCACAGCCAGTCTCAGTCACACTTATAGAGGATCATCAGTCATAGTGGAACAACATTTTGACTTAATGATCTTTATGTGGGAAAAGGCTGACTCACATCAATGAGTAGAGCCAAATAATGTAGTCAAGGTGGTAGCACATTTTCTCATGTTTGAGTACTTTCTCTTTGCAAGTAAGTTCCAGAACTGTTCATGGCTCTAGACTTTAGCTGAATGTCATGTCGACTTGTAGTATCAAAATCTCATCTTCCAGTTCAAAAAAGTTCCGGTGAAACAGTTTTGCAATTTTTGAAACAAGTGAACCAACCTCAGTATCTTCCCGAAAAGGACAGTCCATGAATGTAGTGACGGGCTCCAGAAAAGAAAAATCTTGAAAGTGTCCATCACTGTCCAATACTTTCCACTTATCCATCACATTTGTGCCATAGCAATGTGAAAGAGGAAGACAAAATTAGGATGGGCCTTCCAACTAAAGCAAAACTTAAGCGGGAGAAGAGAAATCAAATGGAATCCGAAACATAACCAACCCAATTGTCATTAATTCTCCTTTGACTCATGGAAACCCCAGGTGTTTCAAAATACAACTCTGCCCCAAGTGTGTCCTGTGACCATCACCTTTTGAAGCAGATTGTCAGAACTTCCTTTCAAGACATCTTTAGCTGTATTTGAGCCATTAACATTCTGGTAAGTAGCCCAGCACATGATTCTTTGTGACATGATTTCCATAAACAATCTCCATGGAAAGAATTACTATTAATGGGGACACCATGCATACCACAGTCAAACTGTGAGGGATCGGCTGATATCCCGGGGCGAGGTTGCCAGGCCCTTCTTCCATGCACCTCTGAATGACACTAAATCATCACCCAATCATCAACAGATGAGCCCTGACCTGCTTCAAATGAGAGCAAGGAAACGCAGTTTTTTTAAAGCACTACACAATGTTGACTTTTTAAAAATATATGTACTTATTTATCCTTTGTCAACCAAAACCCAAACTAAAAATACTCACTCCGAAAGAGTCAATTCTGGCTCCCAGCTCCCAGAGAACTGGTCTTGTGGTTTCCATGATGGTAACTCTACTTGACGGGAAACCCCCATCTTCCCCCTGAGGAGTGCCTGGCACTTTGAACCCCTTTCCTTTGAGGGGAGAAACCCAATGTGTAATCATTATGCCACACCAGGACTCTTCGCTTCAGAAAAGGAGAATATTAAAATTTCCAAAAGTGATTTTCAAGTTATTTATATCTTCATTTAATATCCCACATTTTACAATCTCATAATATCCTATTGTGTTTGCTTCATTAGATTCTTTACATGTCTGCCAGTCCAGTAAAACATATTTCTTAATTTCATAAATAAATATGTAATAAACAAGCATCTTATATTAAGTCCTTTATCATCCTGCTTTGCCAAAAGATCAGCATTCTTCTATGACCACTCTTGCACTAATTTTCTCATTCAAACAAATCTAGCTTGACCCTCTTATATATAAAATTCCAGCTCTCTAAATTTGCTTAGCTGCCTTGTAAGCATATTTCAAGTTTGATCAGCCATTCTTCCTCTTCTATGAAGCTGTCTTCTCCTTCACAACTACACATTCAACAAGAAATAATCACTTTCTCTTCTATTTTTACTTCAGCTACAAACACCTATCATATTAAATTAGAATTATTTTCATTCCTTTTTTTCTCTCCTGTGAATGTGTCCTTTGAAGATTTATTCTTTGAAGTTCACCGAAGCACACCCCACACACCCCCATCTCATTCTCAGTTCCAAATACAGCATCCATTCAGTCTATGGTATGTAGCAGATGTTCAGAAAATATTAGTGAATGATGAAGGTATTGGCTAAGATATCTTCCATACTGCTGAAGTAAAGATTCAATTAGAGAAAACTTTTTTCTGATCACACGTCCACGGGCAAATTTAAAGTTTAACATGCGCTACCCAATCTGTGCTCCTGCAAATTTACTCTCATTCACTCTAAAAAAGGCACATGTGAAAACAACGCTTGTCTCTTCTTTCTCTATCACTTGTCAAGTGGAGAGTAATTGGAAATAATTATGCATTATATGTTTCTAAAATCTGCTCCCAATGTGACCAAGTAGGCAATTTTGCAAGAACAATGTCTTTTCATGTGTCACCTCACGGAAAAATGTTACTTTTGAGGATTATGGGAGTATTTAGTAAGGAATGTTTGACGTAACTGTCTCTTAAGTAGAGAAGATGCAAAGACCTTCACTTAGCTAGCAGGGGCTCTGGCAGTGTCTGTGCAGGAAACTCCCCAAGAGCTCTGACAGGCCCCAGTTCTCCCATGAAGCGTTTACAGAGATTTCATAAGCGTAGTGAAGGATTTTAAGAGAGATTTTATTCTCTTTTCATCACAAATGCCTGATTTTTGATGCCATGTGCTTGCAAAAAGTGGCTTTTCATGGGCATAGTAGGAAATTAAACCAGACATTCCCTGCTTTGGAGTCTCTTAGAACCACAGTTTGGTGTCTGGACTGCTCATATTTTTAAACGAATTACATGCCAAACTGCTGAAAAGTAAAGGGTTCCCTGGGGACAAAAGGTGGAAATTGAAAGTTTCTCAGTGAAACACCAAGTGGCATTTCTCTTGACCATCATCAACCAGGGAGAGGCTGATTACAGACATCAGGGTACCTCATTCATTACTTAGGTGTTTCCAACCCATCTGATAAAGTGTCCTCTCTGGGACTGTTATTCTTCTCTTAATTCTAGTGTCAATGATGAAATTTCATTTTTAAAAATCATTTCCTTTGGGACTGAGCCCCGGTAGCGTAGTGGTTGTGCGCGGGACTGCGGCCAACTGGGATGGAGGTTCGATTCCAGCTCCCAGGAGCAAAGGCTGGGCCTCCTACTCCCAACACCTGAGGGCAGTGATGCCTAAAAAAAAATCTTTTCCTTTGGACATCCCAGGAAATCACTGATTTCCCATGTACAAGCATGACCTAGAAAAAAAAAAGTCCTATAGACAGGGATGGGGTGGAGTGGGTTGGTAGGTGCAGGGGGGCACCTCTAGTGTACATTATAGAATCCATCCATTGAGGATTCACAATCCTTCATCATCTCTTTATGGTACTTTCCTTAGGTCTCCCAGAGTACAGAATCAATGATCATATTGCTAAGAAGTTTCTTTCTATTGAACAAAAGACAAATTGGAAAAGAGCTCCCTGGCTTTTCAATGTACTTGACATAGACAAGCGGACATTATTCTGTCACTCATCTTCCTTGCAAATACTTCCCCCCCCCCAATAATATTAGTGGTGATGATGCATGTGGGGTCTTATCAGCTGGAAGACACAGATTCAAATTTGCCTATATCTTTTGGAAGAGTTGATGGAGAAATCCAGTGTCATCTGGCAGGATAAGGTCAGGGACTAACCACGGACCCATCAACATTAACTCATATATGCTTCAGATTGAAGCTGAAGATAATAAAGCCAGTCCACAAAAGCTAAAATAGGATTTGGAGTATATCCCACTCAAATTCAGAGAACAGCTCAATGAGGGGTTTAACACATTGAACACTGATTACATAGCACTGCATGGGTTTCGGGATGACGTCATACATGAAGAAAGCAAAAGGTCTATAAAAAAGATAGTTAAGAAAGAAAAAGACAAAAATTGATGGCACCAGAGATTCTGGAACTTGATTTTTTTTTCTCTTAGAGTAGCTAAAGGCATTGAAATAAATGATGTTGGGAAAGTGCTGAACAGAAAGTTTCAAAAAGCAGCTCAAAAAGAAAAAGAAAAGCATTATGATTAAAGGTGTAATATAGCGGAAATGAAAGGACACCTTGGCATATCTCAAGAGGAAAAGAAGAAGAAAAATCCAGATGTGTTGTAAGCACTGAAAATTACTGTGCTTAAAATACTCAATGTTTCAGAAGCATCATAAGTACATGAAAAAAAAGCCACATAGTCTCCATATCAAAAAACAATTGCTCAACTTTGAATTATTTCAAGATGTAACATGTAATCAAGAACCAATAACACTAAAGGAAGAAATCCACGCTACAATGAAAGCATTAGTGGAAAGTAAAGCTCCAGAAATTGATGGAATAGCAATGAAGGTGTTTTTAAAATGGATGCAGGTACTCACTAGTCTGTACCAAGAAGGTTGGAAGACAGCTACTTGTACACTTGACTAAAAGAGATCCTTATTTGTAATATTTTCAAAGAAAGGTCACCCAAAAGGATTTTGGAACTATGGAACCTTACCATTAATGGCACAGGTATGTTGTTTTTACCTGAAGATATTTCAAAACCAAATGCAGTTGTGTATTGACATAGAACTCCCATATATTTGACACATTCAGAAGAGAACATGGAATAAGAAATACTACTACTGGCATTACATGAATCCTGAATGAAAGTGAAGAATTCCAGAAAAGAATGTTTAATTTGTGTTTTACTATGAAAAAGCATTTGACTGTGTGGATTATTATAATCATGGATAATATTGAAAAAAATGAGAAATCCAAGAAAATTAATTGTACTTACATAGAAGGTAGAATATAGATCAAGAAGCATTTACGCAGTCTAACAGAACAAGGGGAGAGTGCATGGTCCAAACCAAGAGAAAATGTGTGTCATGGTTGCAAACATTCCTCATACTCATTCAGTCTGAATGTGAGTAAGTTCAAGAAGCTGGGCAATATCAAAAAGGCAAAAGAAATGTAGGAAAGATCATTAACTACCTATAATATTCAGATGAATAAAACCTGGATGATGAAAGCAAAAGATATTTGAAGAAACACTTACTGATGAAGAGTAAACGTTATGGATGCCAGTTCAATGCAAAAGAAACCAAAATCCACACAACTTCAGCAACAGACAGCATCATGGTAAATGGAGAAAATTGTGAAGTGGTTTAGGATTTCCTTTCATTTGAATCTATAATCAACACTGAGGGAAGAAGCAGTAAATCAATAATTGAATGACTTTATTGCATTTGGAAAATCAGCTGCACAAGATCTGTTTAACGTTTTACTGAGAACAGACTTCACTTTGAGGAAAAGGTGTGCCTGGCTTAAGTCGGGGTACTTTCCATGGTGGCCTTGTATGCACTACCTGGACAGACAGAAGGAAAGGCTGTAGAAGCTTTGGAACCAGGCATCTCTATGGTGGTGTTGGCAATGATATGGGAAGTGCTATGCTTGTCAGAAGAACAAACAAATCATGAGGCAAATTGTGGCAGTCATGTGTCTATGTTAATTTTATGATTGAAATGTAGGGGTGGAGTCTAGTTTGTTAATCTGGAGATAGCCATTAAGTACCCAATGAGGCCTCTAAGTGGGCATGGCTTTCTCCTGAGACTTCTGGAAATCTTGTGATATTTCCCTCCTGAAGTTGAGAAGCTATCTCCCTGGTTATTGGGAGTTAGTTTTCAGAGACGATGAATCACGGACAAGACACGATGGCAGCATCCGAGAAGCTGGAGGAGCCGAAAGAGAGACGACACAGCTTGTCCTGATGAAGGGAGACCTCTGAAGCTGGGGCGGCCATATGGAGACCTCTGCCAGCAATGAGTTGCTTCTGTTGTTGATGGACCCTGAGCTCTGGAAGCGAGGATCCATGTGGAGATGGCTGCCAACGCTGGGATTCTGCACCCACTGACCTGTGACTTTGTGAGTCAGAAGGAGACTTTATAAACTGATTTCGGGCATATGGGTTAATATCGGAATTATGACTTTGAACTAGACTGGGTTGGGATGTTTTCCCAATGTCCTGCTCCTCTTCTTTATAAACCTTTTCCTTTTATCCATATGCATGTCTTTGAAATTTGTTCCTCTACTCTACCCGAACTGACATACAAATAAACCAAAACACTTCTTAGAAGCTGGGATGATGACAGTGCATTCTATATACTTTGGTTATTAGGTGAGATCAGTCTGCGCAACTGGACATTACCTTTTGCAAAACTATGATTTGCATCTGGCAGAATGAAATCACCAATGCAAAATTTTTGCTTTTAACCAGTTCTCTTCATTATTTTTATATTGCGAAATAATTAAAAAAATCAATAATAAAATAATAAAAATTAATCGATTATTCTCAATTAATTAGTGACAATGACTCCTACATTAAGCAACATTCATTGTTAGGAAGAAAGTAAGAAAAGGGTTTATTCCTCTTTTCTCTCTTGCCCCTTTGCACCAAGGCTATGCTGGTTAGGACCTGCTTTTTCAAGCACAAGATCAGTGCTAGGTCACTGGAACCAGAGAACATATCTATCCAAGGTTCCCTTGTCCTTGGTTCTGAGCTTGGGACCATACCCCAATCCTTCCATTGTGATCTCTAGACATGGCATGGAATCAATAAAACAAATATGAATCATAGCCATAACTAATTGCCAATGCAGCCCTTACCAAAAAATTCCTAAGGAGCATAAACAGTGTGAGGAAAAAGGAACCCAGTCTACTATTTTCTTCAGTTTAGTATTTTCTCCATCTAAGGAATGCACATTTATAAAGCTGCCATCTTTAAACATTTGGAAGTCTTCCTAGCCACGGGTCTTCTGATATCTCTGTGTGTATGCTTGCATTTGTGTGTATACATAAATTTATCTGCCTGTATGAAGATTTTATATATTTCTGCATTGAATCATTTAGACAAAGTCCTTGAAGACAGAGACCTGTTCTGTGTGTGTGTTCTCTATAGTCAATTAAAATATTGATTGATGACTGTGATACACTTATCCTGTGGGACTGAGACAGCTCTTAAAATTGGCTTCCTAGCATCCTATTAGCTTTTTTTTTAGAAAACCAACAAATCGTTTCTAAGTATCAAAATAAGTAGTATCCAAGTCAACAGAAATAATCATAATTTCCCTGGGTTATGCCCAAATGATATATATGCGTATACATTGCTAACTTTATATTTGTGATATAAATTTAAATTCCCACAGATTATTTTAAACAGGCAATAAAAAGAAAGCTTATATGTACTCAGGTTTGATGCCTATCATTTTTATTAGTGAGATCCATGGAAATATCTTTTCCAAGTATGAATCTTCTTGTGGTTATTAGGCTCAAATATAAGGACAGAATAACTTCTTTCCCAAAAGGAGCAAGAAATATATTTTCTCTTATAATCTACTACGTAGACTTAGCAAAGGTCTCAGCTGTATGAAAACATGCTATCTTTCTGCCTGTGCTTGTCCAAATCTACTACATAGTCACAAATGTTCACCAATCTGATAAGTTGAAACATAAGATATTTTCTTCTCAGCTGTTTGGGGACCAACAGGCCCAAAATCACTCTGTGTGGTGGGCAGAACTCCCTAAGGAAGCTTCAGCGCAGAGGATCGGACGTTTTCCTCATGTACATACTTTGGTAACTGTCAGCCGCCTCTGTGAGCACAGCACCACTCTGTTCACTGAGGGTGGCAGGCCCTCCTTTTCCTCTGCCTTTGCTGCACCCTTATAAGGATGCTTATCGTATCCAGGACAAGTTCCCTACCTCGGATATATTTAACTGAGTCAGCTATGTGGAACTAAGACAATTATTTGCCAAAATAAAGTAACATAGTTTCCAGGATCATAGTTTCCAGGATATCATCTAATGCCTTTGGAGAGTATTATTCTGCCTATTGGCACCTGAATAGTAGTAATGATAATAGTAGTAATAATAACAACAACAGAGGTAAAATAAATAAACACAGGTCTTTGTCCTCTGATGGCATGTGAGTAATAACAGATCATAGAACCTGGGCCTGGGAACCCAGGTTTCTGAAGGAATGCATGTCAGACCTTCATTTTTTTTTTCTTTCTTAAGATTGAATTTATTTATTTATTTATTTAAGGTCAACAAGTATGATTTATTTTTTATTAAATCATTTTATTGAGGGCTTGTACATCACTTTTCACAACACATAAATAAAAATACTGTGCCAGGCACCTTTACATGTCTGCTACTATTATCGTTCTCCAATCATCTGCCTTTTCCCTTGAGCCCCTAGTGTCGGCTTTTCCATCCCTTCCCCCACTTCCCCTGGTCTCTCCTTCCCACCAACCCTCAATACTTTATAAATTATTATTGTTCTGTCATATCTTATACTGCCCAACCTCTCCCCCAACCCACTCCTTTGATGCTCATCCTTTAAATAGGAGCTTATGTGTATATCCTTCCAGTTGGTTCCATCTCTCCACTGCACCCTCTCTCTACCCTTCCAGTAGCCCCAATCTAATGACTGGCCTGACGGGGCTCATCCATCCTGCTCTCCCCATATCTCCAGCTCCCCTCTCCACCAGTGTACTTTCTCTAGTCCATCTGGATTTGTAAGGTAGAGTTGGGACCATGATGGTTGGGGGCGGGGGAGGAAGGTTTCAGGAACTAGAGGAAACGTGTATGCATCATCACTGTCCTGCTGCCCCTTGGCTGGTCTGTCTCCTCCCATGACTCCTCTATAAAGGGGTGACCAATTACCCACCAGTGGGCCTTAAGTCCCCACCCTTCTCTCCCCCTCATTCATAATGATGTGATTCTTGTTCTTAAGGTTAGAATTCCACTGGTGCCTGGCTGGTAGCCACAGTTGAGGTCAAGGTCTCCTTGAGTCCTCAAGGTCAGCAGTGGCTGTGGTCCCCTCATTTTGTCTTGAGATCTAGTAGGACATCTATGGGTCAAGTGACCTCCACAGCACTGATTTGCACAGTTCTGTCCCTGCCTATGTTCGCATGGAAGAGCTGACCCACTCTGCAGTAGAGAAGTGGTAACTGCTTGGCGAAACACACATAGCACTCTGTTGATGTGTCTGCAGTGGGAACTGTCTGAGACTTTGATCCACATAGCAGCCCTGATTCCAAAGGCCTTCGTACACCATTGTGTACACCATGTCTAAATGACTATCCTGGTCCACAGACTTTACAATGGTGCAGAGTTATACATAAAAAAATTGAAACATAATTTACAAAAAAAAAATTCTTAAAACATTGGGTATTTATTGAGTATTTAACTAGGTGACCTATTTGTAAGATTAGGGACCAGTACTGCAGTGGCCTTTGGAACTGCAACATACCAAGTTATCTAGGCAGCTAATCTCGGATATGCAGGCCTCATCAGGCACTACACAAGATTTGCAAGAACAGGTAGATTCTTTAGCAGAAGTAGTATTACAAAATAGAAGAGGTTTAGACTTACTTGCAGCAGAGC